>JAQIVZ010001716.1:0-28436 GCA_034700945.1 Arrhopalites spinosus
CAACCGATTCACCACAAAATAAAAGAGGGGGTAGATTCTACCCCCGGGGGTAGGGGGGTAGATTTTGTCATCACCCGTTTTTTACAAATGGAGTTGTTGAGAGATTAATTTCAATTAGTCAAACCCAACTAAAATAGGTTTGACTCATGTGACTCATGATGACAATGCAAATTAATTGTCATGTTTAAATTTTAATTGTATTTTTTTTGAATTTTGCTAATTAGTCAACGCAAGTGATGGAAAGGTAGGCCCAGAGTCCCGATTGGTTGATTTTATTCGAAATGAGGCCAAGTTGAAGGGTACTAAATGGATGTGTCGAGAGGGCGGTTGTGGCGCCTGCGTTGTCACAGTTCGAACTAAAGATCCCGCCAATGGCAGTCAAGTCATTCGCGCAGTCAATTCAGTAAGAAATTTCTACTAATTGATGTTCATCAATTAAGAAAAGACAAAACTGATTAAATTCAAATATTTCAGTGTCTCGCGCCCGTCTGGTCATGTGACGGTTGGGATATTTCAACAGTGGAAGATTTGGGGAATGGCAAGAAAGGCTATCATTCCATTCAAAAACGATTGGCGGCTTTTGGTGGGACTCAATGTGGATACTGTTCTGCGGGTAATTATTTTAAGGCTCTTAATTAATTTTTATTCTTAATTTAATAATTAAAATTTTTTTAGGTATGGTCATGAACATGCACGCGTAAGTAAATTAATGTTTTAATAATTTTTGGCATTAATGGGCAATTAAAATAATTAAATGGTTTCCAGTTTGTCCAACTCAAAGAAAAATGGATTGACGTCACAAGACGTTGAGGACAATTTTGATGGGAATATTTGCCGCTGTACTGGCTACAGGTTAATTTTAATTTAATTGTAATTAAAATCTTCATTAAAAAAGATCAACATTTTTAGACCAATTCTCGACGCCATGAAATCTTTCACTGTCGACGCAGCCCCAGAGTTGATACAACGATGCCTTGATATTGAAGTGAGTTTAATTATAATTAAAACAAACGTCGCTTCGCTCCACTTGCCCGCAGAGCACTAATAAGTGGTTTTTGAGTGACCTCGCTCACGGTATCATGTCATCAAAGAGTCTTTGTATTTTGATCTCGGGTCATTTGAGGGGAACTTGATGATAGTTGACATTTTGGGAGGGGAAAAAATAATTAGAGGGGAATTTAATTAAAATTAATTTAATTAATATGAAAATATTAATGTAATATTAGTTGCCATGGGCTGTTGTTGTTAAAAATTCATTAACTAAATCTAGATCTAGGGAGGGGGGCCGCACAGAGTGTATATGGCCTTGATCAAGGCCATAATATGGCATAGAGTGTGTATGGCCTTGAAAAAAATTAAATAAATCGGTGGTCAAGTTAATTGTAATTAAATATTTCAATTGACCTATTGATATCCTTAATGATACGGCAGCGGATTCGACTTCAGCTCATCAAAATCTTTAATTTGAGTGGTTACATGATAGGTCACCGATAAATCTATATAAGAGTCTTTTTAATTAGTGTAATTACTACTAATTACCAAAAAAAAGTTACCGGAAAGATTCGGCAATGTTTCCCTTCTCCATTTGATTAACATTAGGAACATTTTCCAACCTTTCCGTTTCAAAAATTGCCTTCGTTTTCAGGACATTTGCGGTGATTGTCCCGCCAAAAACGGGACAACTAATGGCACAACTAATGGCAAGTGTCCTGATGCGGGCGCCAGTTGTGGTGGCGGGTGTTGTAGTCGTCCGGCCAATTTTTCCCAACTGACGAATTTAAATCTTCATCTCACAACTGGTGAAACTTGGGTCAAAGCCCTTGACCTCCAAACTGTCTTTGATACGGTCAGAAATTTTACTAAAAATAATTACAAGTATCGAATCGTGGCTGGTAACACTGGAAGCGGTAAATTTGAATTACAATATAATTTTATTCTAATTTTGAAAATCCCGCGCTCACATTCTTCATAAAAAAATGATTTTTGAAGGAGTTTTCAAGTTTGATGGACCCTACGATGCATTCCTCGAAATAAATTCCGTCCCCGAATTGGTCACTCATTCTCTGAACAAAACTGATGCAACGCTAGGGGGAGCTACTAGTCTAACGCGGGCTATTCAAATTTTACATGATTTGTCAACTAACGAAGGATTTGAGTACACGCGAGAGATGAGCCGCCACATTAAAAGAGTTGCCAACACTCCCGTCCGCAATTTTGGTACTATTGCGGGTAACCTAATGATGAAAGTAAGCCGCCAAATTAAAATTTAAAAATGAGCGGCAACTATAACAAAATATTTAAAACCCGTTTTCAGCATGCGCACAATGACTTCCCTTCAGATATTTTTCTTTTGTTGGAAACGGCGGGAGCCAAATTGTACATTGCTTCATCCGCCAGTGAGATTGAAGGATATTCTCCAATTGATTTTCTTAATGTTGACATGAACGGAAAGGTCATTGTCTACTTGACCTTACCAAAAAGAGAGCCGGGTCATTTTTTTAGAAGTTTTAAGGTGATGGCTTTATTTTTAAAATAAATTAAAAAACATTTTAAAAATTAATTAATTTGAGTTGTTTTCAGATCACAAAAAGACATCAAAATGCGCATGCGTACGTCAACGCTGGATTTTTATTTCAAGTTGACCCCGCTCAAAATTTTAAAGTTTTGAAACCACCAACCATCACTTTTGGCGGGATTAGTGACACATTTGTACGTCTTCAAAAAACATTATTTTTGACAATATTTCATTACAATTAAATTAAAATTATTAATTTGAAATTTTAAAAGCTTCGCGCTGTCAAAACAGAAAACTTTTTAAATGGCGCCGAACTCGGTGACGTCAGGGTAATGAGAGAAGCCCTTCAAAGTTTAGAGCGGGAAATTGAACCAGATTACATTCTTCCTGATGCAACTCCCCAATACAGAAAATCATTGACCCTAAATCTACTTTATAAGGTAAAATAATTTAATTGACAATTAAATTAAAATGCCGCTAAATTCTAAAATGTAAACGTAGGCCATCTTGGGAATACTAGCAAGTCAAAAAGGAAAACTGGCGAACCATTTAGAAAGTGGCGGGTTAGATTTACCGCGAAAGATTCAAACGGGTCAACAAAATTATGACAAGGATGAAGATAAAGAGTCGCCATTGTACAAACCAGTGACTAAAATTGAGGGGACAAAACAAACTTCTGGTACAGTAAAAATAATTAATTTCAATTAATATTTAGCTAACTTTCATTTAAAAAAATTAATTGGTTAATTTAAATCAGGGGAAGCTGAGTACGTGAATGATATTCCAAAACAGGATGGAGAAGTCTATGGAACTTTTGTGAGAACAACGGTGGCTAATGCCAAACTGAAAAATGTGGACACTTCCGAGGCTTTGGTAAATTATAGAAATCGCAATTTTTGCAAAATAATTGGCAACATTTAAGTTTGATTTTTTACAATAGAAAGTTCCCGGAGTTCTCCGATATTTCGATTACAAAGACATTCCTGGAAAAAATTCATTTTATGATGGATTCTTCATTCCTGTTCAGGAAATGGTACGAACTTTAAAATGACGTGGGCAAACAAGTTTTGGAAAAAATTGACCATTTCAAAAACTTTAAACTGTGTAAATGCTCATTTTAACAAATAACTATTTAAATTTAATTTGTAGTTATTTGTTGAAAACGAAATTTTGGCATCGGGTCAAGCAGTGGGTTTAATCGTAGCAGAAACACAAGAGGCGGCCAATTTGGGCGCCAAAAAGGTCATAGTTGAGTACACTGACCAGAAGAAACCAATTCTGACCATCAAGCAAGCCATTGAGAAAGCCAAAGAGGACAAAACCTACGATAAAATCATGTCTCCCATGATTCTCAAAACAGCGGAAGGTATCTCAAAAATTAAAGTACAATTTTGAATATGGCGCCATTTATTTTCTGTTGTGTAGAACCGAGTAAGGAAGCGAAACATGTGATCAAGGGAGAGTTTCAAATTGGTGGTCAGGTAATAGAATAAAACACCATTTTGTAGAATAATTTTTTGGCGGGATAGTTAAATTTATGTCAATCCTCCATTTTGTAGGCCCACTTTTCAATGGAGACATACGTCACACTTTGTATTCCAAAAGATGGCGACATTTTATCTGTTTTTACTGGTACACAATTCAAGGATTTGGCTCAAACTCAAATTTCGAGGGCTTTGAACCTTCCCGCCAATTTGTAAGACAAACGTAACAATTTTTCAAAAATGATTAATTTCCAACAATATGATGAAATTTCGATTTTTCGTTCAGAATCGAAATACAGGTACGACGTCTAGGGGGCGGTTATGGCGGTAAAATAATTCGACAAAATCAAGTGGCAGTTGCTGCCTGTCTAGTGGCTCATTTAATGGGACGACCTTGTCGAATTGTGTTGGACTTGGAGGCCAACATGGAAATGGCGGGGAAAAGGCAAATTAAAAATTTAATTAATTAAATTAACAATTAAAATAAATTAAATTGTATTCGTAATCTTGTAGATTGCCGTACTATGCTGAATATGAGGTAAAAATAATCAATTTCAAAATTTAATTAACTTCCAACCTATTCTGGAATGTTCAATAGTTAATTGACATTAAAATTTTAATTGTGATTTAAGGCGGGTTTCAACGACGATGGGAAAATAGAAGCGTTGGACTGTACCATCATTTGTGACACGGGAATGCTTCCATCCGACCCAACATCCGTCATGGCCGCCATGTTCATGCAGTAATTTCTACTCATTTCTGTCTATAAAAATGGCGGGCAATTCAAAATTCCAAAACTTTATTGTAAAACTGTTTTACTGAATAATTTGTAGATCGTGTTACGCTGCACAAGGCTGGATCATAAAACCCGGCGCCACCTGTACAATGACCCACACAAATACATACTGTAGAGCTCCTGGTAAGTTTCAAATTAACAATTAAAATTGTCGTAATTAATTAAAAACATTTAAATTATTGTAGGCACCACACAAGGAATAGCCATAATTGAAAACATTATGGAACACGTGGCCCACACTTTGAACAAAGATGGAGTAGATGTTCGCGCCGCAAATTATTTGAAAACTGGTGACACTTTAATAATGTCATTGGAGCATGCGCCCTTGGTTAAATTTGAAGGAGTAAATTTAGTTCCTTCCATCGTTGAAGAAATGAAAAAAATTGCTGACTATGACAACCGCAAAAAAGAAATTGAAGAATTTAATCGCGTAAATATTCCAAAAAATATTGCAAACAAATTTTCCATTTTTAACTTTACAATTTTTTTTGAATAGGCCAACAGATGGCAAAAAAAGGGATTGGCAATGGTGCCGATGCGTTATTTGCAACCATTTCATGGCATGAGTCTCCCATGTTTTGTGGCCATTCATCATCAAGTAAAAAAATTAAATTTTTTAATTTATAATTAATTGTAATTTAATATTTTAATTAGGATGGAACTGTCTCTGTTAGTCATGGAGGAGTTGAGATGGGTAATTATTAATTAAAATTAACAATTAAAATTGACTTGTATTAAATTATTATTATTATTACAGGACAAGGAATTAACACAAAGGTAAATCATTTTAATGACAATTAAATGGTTCACACATTTAAATTAATTAATTAAAATAATTAACAGGTAGCTCAAGTAGTAGCCCACACGCTGAAGATTCCAATGTCCAAAATTTCAATTAAATCCGCCAACAATTTGGTCTCAGCCAACACAAGTGGAACTGGTGGGGCCATTGGGAGTGAACTCGTTTGTTATGTAAGATATAAATTTTAATTGTAATTAAAAAGCTCCATTATTAATTAATTTAAATTAATCCAGGCTACACTAAGAGCATGTGAAATGCTCGTCGAGAGAATGGAGCCAATAAAGAAGGGACTCGAGGGAGAATTTTCATGGGAGGAATTAGTCGCCAAAACTTACGGGGCGGGCATTGACCTCCGTGCCACTTATTTGTAAGGATCAATGACCTCCAATTTAAAATTAAATTTAAAATTAATTAAATATTTAACAGACAATCAAAAAATGATCCAATTAAACCCTACGAAATTTACGGCTGTAACCTCACCGAAGTTCAAGTGGACATTTTGACGGGAGAATACAAAGTAAAATAATTAAACTAATTAATTTAATTACTTTAATTTAATTCTGTTATTTTATTTTAGATTTCTAGACTCGACTTGATTGAAGATGCCGGTATAAAAATAAATGACAAGTAATTTAAAATTGTAATAATAATTTTAATTACAATAAAATCATTTTAGGAAAGTCAATGAGTCCGGAAGTGGACTTGGGTCAAATTGAAGGGGCCTTAGTAATGGGCCTTGGTTTATGGACTGAAGAGAAACTCGTTTTTGAACCAAATACAGGTCGACTTTTGACCCGGAATACTTGGGTTAGCTTGTAATTAAATTGTATTTTAATTACAATTAAAATTAATATTGTATATTTTAATTAATTTATGAAAAGGAATACAAAGTACCCTTACCAAAATCAACGCCAGAGGACTTCCGCGTCACGATGATGAGAAATGCTCCTAATCCACATGGCGTGTTGCAATCCAAAGGTAAAATAATTTAATTAAATTAAAGTTAATTATTTAATAAATTATTATTTTTATAGCCACGGGAGAGCCCCCTGTATGTCTCGCAGTGGCCGTTTTCTTTGCCATTAAAAATGCCATCAAATCAGCGAGAAAAGATGCGGGAAATGATGAATGGTTTGAATTAGGTTTGAGCCCATAATTTAATTTAATGACTAAATTTTTTAAGGTCAAAGCCTTTCACTCAAAGGTCATTCATTAAATTGTATTTTTTGTTCACTAGATGGCCCAGTGACACCTGAAGACATTGTTCGTCTGTCGTTGACCTCACCTCATAAAGAATTCATTTATTAGAAGGACTCCATTCATTGAATAATTTAAACGAATTCATTAAATTGTCTTAATTACAATTAAACCGGTGAAGGGCTCAAGGGTTTAAATCAAAAGGCTTTTGACATTAAAACAAAAATAAATAAATAATGTTGATTTTCTGTATTAAATATCATTATAGCCTTTAATTAGCATAAAAATAACTATCTTTAAATTACGATGCAACTTACATGCCTAAAATTAATTAAATTGGACAATTTTATATAATTTGAACAAAATATTTATGTATGGCTAAATGACCATCAATTTTTGGTTAATGATCCAAAATGTTTGTCGACGGAAAACAAAGAATTCAATTTAATTTCAAATCTCAATTAAATTAATAGCCTTAATTGTAGTCAGTGTTGTTTTGACAAATTCCTTAGTAAAATTCCTAAAATAAAATTTTGTACTACTCGAATATTTGGCAAAAAAAATTGTGGTGGTCATAGTTGTATGTTTACCAGGCTAAATTACTCGTCTCACACACAAATTGAGTTTGAAAATATTTACAGATTTAATAAATACAAATCCCTCGCAGTAAATTAGTTACTGTTTACTCGGCTAAGAGTAAATTACTTTACGGATTCCCAACTAATAATTAAATTGTATGGCCCTTGAAGCAAAAACAGACTGAATTCAGAGACAATAAGTAATCCAACTCACAGCAATAACTAATTTTTGAAATTGCCGGGCTCATAAAATAATGCAAAGTTGACTTGGGTTCACTCCACTTGCCCATGTACCAATTTATCCGTTGAACTTTAACCCTGAACAGTCTCTTTTTGCATCTATTTAATAATTTGAACAAGGATTTCATTTTTGACGTCAATTCAACTATGAGCGGTAATTTCAAATTTTGATTGTCTTTTGTCCTAATTTTTGTCTTGACTTACATTCACATTACGGGTATGTATGCGGTAGGCCACGGGAGGCTAGGCCACGGAGGGACTTTCATATTTTGTTTTGTGTTTTAAGGTACAAAAACAATTGTGATTAACTTTAAATACGAAACTGATGAATGCTAGGATCATCATAGCACTTGTTAATAATAATTTACGAATTTTATCTTGAGTAATTAAATGACTTTTCATCGAAAAACAATTTATACAAACACTTAAACGCGTCTACAAGTAAGTTAACAAGTGAATTTTATGAAAAAAATGATGACAGTTTGATTGACCTCAACTTGTGGTCCTACTAATTGTCTGTAAGGTATTTTCAAAAACACAGTTCTGGAAAAATAGACTTGTTTTTTTGGCTACCCGCCATGGCCTAGGCCATGAAGGGACTTGCCCCGCCGTGGCCTGGGTCCCCCCATGGCCTACCACACATACACCTTCAATAACCAGAGAGAGAAAAGTCCACATATGACCTAGTAGAAGTAGAAGTGTACAACAGAGATATATATGTGTGTGTTGTTATAATATATATATAAATTTTTGAAATGGAGCAACATCTCCAGCCAGATGGATTCCCATGATCCTTCACAAAAGAGACTTGAACTCACCATTCAAAAAAGGGACAGACAGATTCACAACTTTACTAGCAAAGAAGAAGAAGAAACCAAGGAGAATGAAGAAGAAGAAGAAGCGGAACAAGGGAAGAGAACAAATTTGAAGAAAAACCAAACGTACAACTAGAAACAAAAATCAACGACGGAACATTTCACTTTTTTTCTCTTTCTTTTTTTTCTGTATTAAAATAATAATCATTTGATTGCAGTCATAATTTATCTACTAAAAAAAGTATTGTATGCCCTACTCTTTAAACTATTGTATAAGAAACTACAATTTATGTTTGTCATTTTTTGTAATCGTTTCATAACCATTGAGAAAGAAAGGCCTCTATCTTCAACTAGACAACTATATATAGAGACATGTATATTATACAGATATATATAGTTTTTAAAAAAATAATGGGCATCAGACACAGGAGACAAAAAAAATAGAGAGAGAGGTCACTCGATGTAACCTTACTTTCTTATTTCAAATTTATATTATTATTTTAAGTACAACAAATATAAAAAAACAAGACAATGACAAAAAACTTAGCACAATCAAAAAATATAGTTATCAAATTTATAGTACCTTTGAATTTTGATAATCAAATAAAATATATATTATATATTATTATAACATGTAACTATCAAAGAAGAACAATCTTCTTAGTGAATATATTACCATATATTCATTAAGATTTAATTAGTTCAATTACAATCCAATTTTTAGATTAGATTTTAAAATCAATTTAGGCTAATAGTTTGTCATATACCCTGTAAGTAGCTTCTACTCAAAGTAACCGCAAACTAAAAACTAAAATAAAATTTTAAATAAGAATGAAAGAATATTACAAAAAAAACAAAGTTAATTTTATGCGGTTTGGGGAAAAATGTGAAAATTGTATACGTGATGACAAAAAAACTCCCTTTAATACTTGAAAACATTTGCAAGTAAGTTGACAAATTAATCCCTCCCTCCCCAAATAAAAAAACATTTTTCTCTCCAACTACTATAATGTACATAAATATTACTCTCTTTCTCATGAAAGAAAGGACAATTCTTCATTTTTACTCACATTGTCAATGCAAAATAAAATGTAGTAGTATATTTACACAACAAATTAAAAGAGAGATTATATAAAGACTATTTATATTAAAAAAACTACCATAGAAGCAAGATTCAGCTTTACGCCAATAAATGTCAGTACATTTCCAGAGATTAAGAATGCAAGTAAACTATGTACATGTTTGAGGAAAAAAGAAAATACATTTTAATACAATCAATTGTATCTTTTGTGTGAATTTGAACGTTATGTAAGAGAGAGAGAGAGAGCAGAAATAATAATTTCTGGATAATATAAAGACAATTAAAAAAATAAGTAAGACAGAATGTAAGCTTTACGTCAACTTGTAGTAAATTCAAAAAAAAATGAGTTTAAAAGTTTTAGTTGTAATACGAAAATTATATTATATTTTTCAATCCATATAAAAACTCAAATAAAACTATACAAAAAAAAATTTCAATATCATAAACCAAAATGTTTTCAATTTTATTTCACAAAAAAAACTTCAAACATTTGCAAGATTTTATTCTAATCATTTAAAATTCATCATCGTCTTTCATGGTTCTAAAAAAACCGTTTTTTTCTACCCCCTGAACTCCAGAACCTCCAGAACATGGAGCACAAAGAAAGAGAGAGAGAGAAACAGGGGTAAAAAAAACAAAGGTACAGCTTCTTCCTCTAACCATTAAACAGCGATCTCTGCAGTACATGAGCATCATTTTTATTTCTAAGATCCCATTCACTTCCCCAAAGATGACGCAAACTGAAGCATTAGAAACCCCAAAATCGTCTTTGTTTTTCTTCCCACAAAGGACTCTTCAAGAATTTCATCGTTTCAAATTTCTTAACTGTACTCACACTCTAAACATACAGAGTCAATTCTCAATGCAATAACAAATCATAAATTATAAGAATAATAAAAGATTCGAATAATATTCAAAGGATCATTTTAACTTTAAAAACAAATACTTTACATTATTAATGCATTTGTTGATGTTGTTGTTTTTCTAAAACACTCTAAAAAAAATTAACAGAGTTCACACACTGCCACGATAACTGAATTTAATTTCATATCTTAGAAAACTCTGTACAACTAACAACTAGGACAAAAGAGCCTTCAACAAAAACGGTAAAAATCAATAAATTGCCTTTTGCAAAAAAAACAAACAAGAATTTATACGATGGATTACTCATTTTGTCATTATTTCTTGGCATTATCCTCCCTCAGCACTGTGATAAACCTGGACTCACCGGTAAAAACTATTTTCGTTGTAAATACATTGAAAGTTTCTGAAAGACGTATAAAAAATGGAAGCTAAGGAAAAGAGAGAGAGAGGAGCTCTTTGTTCAATTCCATCATACGTTCCTTGTCTATTTTTTTACATCTTAAAGCTATACACACACTCACATACAAGTAGAAGAGTAACAACCAAAATCTCCAGTTACTGACATGGAACAAAAGAGCCGCTACCAACGACTGACGCTCTGTACTGAATTTTTCAATTTAGTCATCAAGTCATCATTGATATAGACAGCCGTGCTAAAATGATTCTTAGAAAACTTGATCGTCTCTCTCTCTCTCCTACTCATCCCTCCTAATGATAATATTACAGACTGTAGGAAAGGATGTATAAAAATCTTTTTTTAAGTGAGTCGACTCAAGATGGATAAACAATATGTCTACACACACATCTTTATAACATTCATCCCTCTCCACTTTTATATATTATTTCTTTTAAAACTCTTTTTTTATACATTTGATGCTCACACACTGAATTTGACTCGTGATTATACTGTACATAGTCACTCCACACAAAACAGTACCTTCACCTTTATTTTCTCTCTCATCTTCTTGTTAAATCTTCTTGTTAAAAAAGGGACATTTTACCATGTCCTTTACTTGTACTATGATTTTCTGCATCTGTGGTCACAATAAAGCCATTCCTACGCAAGGAAAAAATCCAGTGACGTCTAAGACACTCTTTCTCTTCCCCCTTGCATTTATATTTTTAAAAATAAATATTCAAATTCAGAGAAAAAAACTTTGAGAACCAATATTCTATATTGTATACTATACCCCTCTCTATTTATATAATATTTACAAATACAATGCAAGAGACAAAAAATTTATTTAAATCCCAATTTTGGTTATGCAGTCGATAAACTTTTGTCACCAAATGTTACTAAAAATTCCTAAACACCACACAATCCACATCTACACATTGCATTTTACATATGTACAAGACTTAGTTAGAGTACACCCTTCAGTGTACACACTGTATAAATAAAAAGTCAATACAAAATATCAAGAGCAAATCACAAAACAATATTTGCTAGAGAATCCCACCATGATGATTATTTTTTTGTATTCCAAAAAGGAAAAATTAAATAAGAACCCTTTATTAGATTACAAGAGTCTAACCGCAGAAAGAGAGAAAGAGAGAGAGAAAAGTAAAATGAATCAAATTAAATGGTTGCCTAACGAAATATTTGACGTACTCTCTAAACCACAAGTTAACTCAAAGAATAGATTCTTTCATTCTACACAAATATATTGAATTTGTACAAACTTTATAAAGGAGTACAGACAGAGTACACACCCGGTATTGGAAAAATCAAATTAGTTCAAAAAAAATAAATTCTTTTATTTATTCATCTCTCTGTTGGCTTGTCCTCTAGTGAATAATTTTATTGGATATTTGATTCCCTTCATATCATACAATTTTATAACCATATATCAAATCCCCCAACAGATATAAAATGAAAGTGAACCCCCATATCTATACTACTATTTGAAGACAATCATCTTTGTCTAGCTAGCTGTACTTGATAATGAAGTTCAACCACAAAATTACGGCACACTGACGAGATTATCAACTTGAACAACAACAACATACACAAAAAGAGCAATCCACCAACGAAAATCCATCAAAAGTAATAAGGAGAAAATGTCAGAAAATTTCTCCCTTGTTCAGGAAGCCACTAAACTTTTCCTGACCTCGACCCTCAACCCTCAACCCTCTACATCATTAACTTTACTTGTCTCTCTCTCTCTGTATCTGAATCTCCCTATTCATAACACGAGCTATGGTCAGTTTACTTCTTTTTGTGAATAATCTCCTACAATGATACTCTCACATGAAAATACCCGTTCAAGTGCAATACTCCCTTTTGTACTTTTATAGACTTTTACTTTTTTTGTACATTTTCTTGTATTTTATATTTCAACTCTCAATTTAAAAACAAGAATTTCAATTTCAAAATGTAGACATACATTAAATATATATCCTTTAAAAAAACCAAAAAACACAAATTTTTTTTATACTCATCATAATGATACTTGATATCAAAGAATAAAATTACAATGATATGAAAGTTATATATTACAGGAAGTTGGCAAAGTAAAATGTACAAATGTAAATAGCCTACATATTTTGTCCAAACTTTACCCCTCACGGAGTCGTGTGTGATCTATTGAACTCTTTCAATACATTGAGCATATAAATTCTTCTAGTGTACAAAAGTGTACAAAAGCAAAAATTGAATCATTCAACAGTCAAAATACTTTCATCATTAGTTATCATTTTTCTTCTTTTACCCAAACAAAATAACTTTCATCACATACATCAGTCATTTTCAAGTGTACACATTTGCCATTGAAATTTTAAAATATTGGACAAATAAAATTCTTGTAACTCAACCCCCCCCCCCAATGACTTTTTTTGTCAATATAAAAAATGTATAATTTATTAAAGGACACAAATTATTCTTTTGATTTTAAAACCCTTGTATTTTACACGTCCAATTCACCCAAAAAAAAATCTTTTTCGAAAGTTTTCCCTCAAAAAACATTAAAACTATCAACCAGTAATTTCTTGAAAAGTTTGAGGCAAAAAAAAGAACTTTTTTTTGTAAATAATAAAATCAAGGTACATCATTCATCATTATTGCTAACAAGAGAGTATAAGAAAAATATTGTAAATTGCTCCAAAAAGATGTGGCCTCTCACACATCATCATTCGTCTAATATGAAACACCCATAGAAAGTTCAAAACTTTGTTTTCCATTCCCAGCCACACTACAAAAATCTCTGAACAGTTGACGCCTCACTAGTCAACTCTCAAGCATTAGTTTGACACTAAGTAAAAAATATTTTCTCATAACCTCCATATAATTTTTAGAAGAGGTTAAGACTCATCACATCATTTTATATCAAAAGTTTCATATATATGACTTGTCTTCAATAGAAACTCTCTTTTCTATTTTTTTATGTCAATTTTTTAAGTGGAAATGACTATCCAAAGAGAGAGATAGAGAGAGCCAAAAAATGGGAAGAAAAAGACGCAGAAAATTCATACTTGATGTAGTTAAGACGATTGTCAGGAGACACAGACAACGAGTCACGTGGTCAAATATACATTTTTCTATCATGGCTATAAGTGATAGAAAAAAGAAGTTCACGCACTTTTTTAACTAAAGAAAAAAGACTGCCTATTTTTTTCTAGTCCTCCCTCATCATCAACGACCACACTGACCCAATCCTCACTACAAAAGGTATGGACCAAAGAAATGACAACACTAACGACTCACACATTATTCTTTAAATCCATGTAAGCATCATGTTGACACAGAACTTTTTCGGTAGTGACTTTTATAAGATCCCCCTCTCCCCCTCCTTCTACATTTAAGGATAGGCAGATTCAATGAGACACAAAAAAATATGAAATGATGAGTCAGTAGGTTGGAAATAAAATAAATAAAATGGTTAAATGTAATCAAATAAGGAACTATGTATTATACAAATACACACAGTTCATGTAAGAAAAGAAAGAAGGACCAAAAAAAGAAAAAGAACGGCCATGATAAACATCATAACCTTTTAGTGACTACTAAAGAAACTTAAATGAAGTGCAAAATGGCAATCATCAATGAATAGAGAACAATGAGGATAGTCCCATACACCTTCAAGTAAGACATCTCCCTCAAATACAGACCAAAACGAATCTTATCAAACTTACTACAAAAAAAACAAGGGTTCCATTTTACTTTAGGACTTGAGTATAATTTCTACTCACTCTTTGATTTTTATTTTATTTCATCTACGCAGAATTACAGACAGGCATATATATATCCATTTATTTTAAACTAGGACCATCATAAAATTTCAATGGACAGATAAAAAAATATATAATTTCATAGCATTGCAATTGAACTGAAAGAGGACCATGTTGATTTCTTCGGAAAAGATGAGGACAAACACGGACGGTGTAGAAGGAAAGCCCATCCCATCGTCAACCCGTGCTGTAACATCATGCATCTTTATTTTCTTAATGAGCTCATACGCCTCTATGGGCATCCCATGTGTGTGAGAGTATCATCCAAATTTTCTTTTGGCACTGTGTACAATCAAGTATATAATATGACTTTGACATTACATTTGGATTTCTTCCCTCTCCCTCTCTCTCTCCTTTCTTCAATGTGTGAGTGAGTGAATGTGTGTGTGTGTATGAACGGATACTAGTAAAATTGTGTAGCGACACACTTAGCGATATATCACATCAACAACATCAAAAACTATCCAAATCTTTTGTATTGAGACAACCCCTTTTTGAGATTTATCTACCAGTTAAGTAGACACTTGGTAACGTTTATTTATATATACAAACCATTTCTTTTCAATACAACACTCAACACTCACACATTCTCAAGAGAGAGACAGATGAGCATACAACACCTGATAATCATGAGAATATTCCAAGTCATCTCAACTTTTTCTTGCTTTAAAAAAATAGAGACAAAAAAAACATTTTCCCCTTCCACTTAATACCCAAAGCAACATCATCGGGTTCTTCTTCTACCCTGATGATGATTGCAATTAAACTAAGAATCCACCGAAAGAAAAAAAAATCTAAACTAGGTCTACCTTCTCATCTCTCTCTCATAATTTACCAACAATTGAATAAATGGAGTGTTCCTCTATATACAGCAAAAAGTGTAAACTTTTTTTTTACACATATAAAGTACAGAACGGTGATGATTTGCAAAAAAAAAAAAACTTGTCAAGGTTCTCACAAAACAGCATGGAAACTTCCGGAACAGCCGTGTGTGTGTGTGTGCACCAAGTCTGATACTACAGAGACTCTACCATTAAAGAAAATACAAGGAATGGGAGACATTTAAAATTGGAAGCCCATATAACAACAAGAACCAAAAAAAAAATTTGAGAATTGAGTCTACACTTAAAAACATTTCTAATTAAGGCAGAAAATTACTTTTTCTTTACCAGCCCCTGAACCGTATGAAATTTACATTGCACTGCTTTGTCAAAAGAGAGGAATTCAAGCGCCCTGGTAAACTAAATTACTTTTAAACCTTTTTTTGCTATTCCATTCTTCTTGTTCTCCCCTCACTGACGATTGAGTGACGATGAGCTCAAGGCTGTCAATAATTATTATTTGGTCGATGATACTGACTGACAGTTTTCTCTGTTTTTGTTCATTCCCTTTATTTGATCCTCCTCATTGAAGTTTAAGAATGGAAAAAAATCACTCATGCTTGTAAACTGAATAATACCGTGTACGTACCATACCATTATCTAGTTTTAAAAAACAACTCAACATTATTTACATACCTATCCTGTTCTTTACGTAAACATCAACAAATAAGGTCATGCAGTCTCTCAAAAAATTAGATTATGTACACACACAACATACTTTTAATAGAGTCTCAATATTCTACAGTCTCATTTTATTACAACTAATTTAAGTTCCTTTTTTTATTTCATTTCATTTCACTACAAATCCAATTATCTTTTAACTTTTCCGTTCACTTTTTGTCAAAAGTTTATCAAAAACCCGGAAGGGCAAAATACTTTCAAGAAATGTTATTACAGAGTCATCATCCCTAATTTTTTTAAATGCCATGTGTACATTATTTATAATTCAAATTATTTTTTTATATTCATAAAGTCATATGTATAGCTGACAATAGGTATTAATACAGGTACCTAACTATTTTCAAATACTTTTTTTTAAAAAATACTCTCACAAAAATTTGTTTATCAATTTCAATATTATGTAAATGAGTTGCAATTATATTCCACACTCAATATTTATTAATATTTTGCCATTTATATTTCCATCATGGATTTTATACCCTGAACTAATATAAAAATCCTAGACATTTTTTCCTTATTATAATAATGATTAATCATAGTTGCAAAATTTAGTTTTTAATGCTGTGACTAAAGTCATTAATTTCAAGCCTCCCATTTTTTTGCCAGAAAAAAGAGAAGAGGCTTTAATGGCTCTAAAGTTTTCAACAGTAAACTAAATAATAATAATAATAAAGAGTATAAAAGGGACATTTATACAAGATAAATACTCGGTCCTCTTACTGGTAGGTCTTTCAAACCGATCTTTGTTTGTCAATTACGCTAATTATCCCTCACTTGTTGCTAGTCAACAACAAAAGAGAAAAAAATTCAATGTCTGTGATATGTAGGCTTGGCTTGCATACACAACACTAAACTGTTGCACTTATATAGATTGGAAGAAGACTGTCTTTTTTTCAAAAAAAAGGTCACAACTTCCGTGTATAAATTAGAACAAACGCTTTTGAATTAAAGGTCGACTTCACTCTATTTGACTTTGCCTCAGTGGCATTGGCACACTAAATCTTCTCAGGCGTAGGTTTGTTTCTTAACTTTTTGATTCAAAAATGAATCATGTTAGAATTTCAAGTTTACGCTTTACTATTGTCTTCCCCTTCTCCATCATTGACGGTAAATACCGACAAGCGTGCCTCTCTCTCTCTCTCCTTAACTACATGCTTGTTTGCTTTATATACATATACTAAGAAACCATTTATTAGTATGTACCTGTTGGCATCGCCATTAATACCTCAGCCAATTTTACAAACAAAACCTACAGAGTAGAAATCAACATTACAACCTCCCATCACACATACATATTATATACTATACACACACAAAATCATAATGATGATGATCTGACAGCGATTCAAGTGATCTGTAATGTTGGAACATGAAAGAAAATAAAAGAATATTATATCTATACCTAATACAATATCTATACAATACTTTCACAGACCATTCTTTACATTTGCTCATACTTTAACCACACTAAAAATTAATGACAGTGTCCGTGCCAAAGTCATAAAAGATAAAAGTTAGACAACATTCCCACTCTTCTTCTTCTATATCCACATTCCTCCCCATCTGTACTTTATCATGTAGCCGAGTATAGTCAATGAAGTGGAAGTATTGTTCAACAAAGAACTGTCACCATCTACATTCAATTGAAACCACTCGAGAGAGAGAGAGAGAGAGAGATCATCAAAATACATTGAACCAAATGTTCGCAATAAATAAATTTCCCATTTTTATTGTCCTCAAAATTTTTATTAACCTACATTTTCTACTTAAAGACAAAGCAGAGAGGACAAGTATAAATGATTCTCTTTGACATTTCCCTCATCTTTTACCTTTTACTGAACTTTTTTTTCTTCTTCATATTCCCTATATACTTGAGTATATCTTTCTTTCAAAACTTAATCCATTAAAGCTCATCGATCATCCAAGCTAACAGATGACTACAGATACAATATGCTTCTACATGCTTTTCCCACACAATCAAATACTATGTACATACTACAGACTTTAATATATTATGCACCAAGCGTCTACTAGACTATAGATATTATAAAAATCAACTCAAGTAAAGAAAAGAAGAAAATTTTAATATTATGTACAGACACCAAGGCCATTGGTTACTCTTCAGTTGACGCAAAAATATATCCCTCATAACTTTTATACTGACTCCATACATTCAATCACAACGCATTTGACAAAACTTGATCATTTTCTTCTCCCATCACAAAATATTATATACATCTCTCTCTCAAAACCAAATCATGTGGTTTCTTATTATCCATCACCGAGGTCATACTCCCGTTCTTCACCCCAGCTACCAAACATTTCGGTACCTTCCTCTCCCTTGGTACGTTCTGTAGAGGTAGAGAGACACTTGTATTATTTTATATATTTTTTTAAATTTTATTCTTACCTCTACGTCCATTATTACTTATGCATGACTTACCGACGGTTGTTAAAATACTCAAATGATTTCACATTTCTAATCCACACATTCAAGTCTACCCACAAAACTCACATCTTTACCGTTTATTCAACTAAAGGAGGGAAAGTGCACGTCTTCCATCTCCCCTAATATATAGTCTTATAATTTGTACAAATATATTTTATACACATACTTAATACTCATATCTCAGCTAACAAAAAGCTTGGAGCTACGAGACATCAAAAAAATTATATTGGTCAAAAACATTCAACTGTAACAATTCAGAGAAATCAAAACTTAATGTAATTACAAAATATATATAGAAAAAACGTACAAATGAAAATCCCGACACCTTCACACAATTATTTAGTCCCATCAAAAACAAATTTCTAATAATTAACCATACACATAAAAACAATTTACAAAATCCACAAAATTCTGAGATCCTTTATACTGTCTACTATCTACTCTTAAATTGTTTACATCTATTCTTTTCCTATTTGCTAAGCGAAACGTGTCCAGGTAATGAAAGGGATGTTCATGTAATCATGTAGAATTCCAAAAAAAAACTTGTAAGAATAGAAGCAATGAAGAGAAGTAGGAAAAAGATCCTCCCAATCAAAAGTCAGTTGTGCTCATTGTGATCGACTTGTCTCCAATTGATTATGTACATAAACAAATAGTACACACTGAAAAAGAATTACTAACCTAGAGAAAGACAAGTCAACCATGTGAGTGGAGCATTTAGAAGGATGAGAGCTGAGAAATTACATGGATTCTTTTTTTCCCCCTCTCTTGTATAGACCCATTCATCTTTCACATGTTTTCTGTGCTCTACATGTAATCACATTGCTTCATCATCTGTTCAATTTTAAAGGTGTAAATGTATGGATGTGAATAGAGAGAATGTAGTAGTAGTTCTAAATTAATGGCTGTAGTCATGCATGAAAGAATAAAATAAATTTGTAACCAATTTAACAACACCTTATACCTTTCCATTCTCTCTCTGTGTGTAACTTATGGGTTGTAAAATGAAATAAACGACTGCATTCACCTAGACCTAGAGACGACTTAGGAGAAGGGGGAGGGAACCCGATTGAAGATTTTAGCTTCTTTTTTAGCCATATTATACATCTCTCTCCCTGTACTTGTACACTCTTTACACGAAATATTGAGATAGAGTAGTAACTGTTCGAGAGACAAAATACGTTTATCAGACCATTAAATTTATACTACCTTCCATTCCCCCCCTCCTGCAATTTAAATATCCAAGTTAAATTTAAGACTCAAAAAATATATTATATTAGCATCATCCCTATTCTTTTATATATTGTATAAGTGCGTATTATTACCCGTGTCATTGTTCTCTATACTCCAAGTGAGACACAAAAGCAAAGGAACAAAACAGCAAAGGTAGCAAATACAAGGAAGTAAAAAAAAATTTTACATTCACATTTTTTAAAATGCAAGTCTTCATAAAACCATGTCTGTCTGTCTATGTGGTATAATCATAATCGGAGGAGGCCTTCCATTTTTTTATTTCCTCCCTAAATACTTGTAACATTTCAGTAGTAATTTTATCTTCATGTTCAACACAATCTTGGCGTTACATATTCACCATTATTCCTATTATTACAAATGCTATAAAATAGGCACTCGGCCGTGTAAAAAAATGAGTTTACACTATGACAAATAAAAACTTTGGCATTTATTTACTAATATACTCTTTATTTTAGTTTGTCATTAAATTACACATACAATTTTTTTTTTCAATATGTGTATCACTATAATATGTGTATTGTATTCATATTCATATGTACACACAATTGCATGCATGATATAAAATACAATGAAAAAAATCTCTCTCACAATACCGCTATACTTAACCACGGCGGTGCTACCAAAATGTCATATTCGGCTTTGATATGATACGAGCCCATGAGCAAATTCAAATAATCATGAGGAATCTACACAAGAGAGAGGGGAAAAGGGAGAGAACAAGAGCAAAAAAAAGAAAAGAAAAAGAAAAAACCAAACCATAAACAAGAGAGTCCTTGAAACATTAAAGCAGGTTTCTTCAGAAAAATATCCTGTTAAAGCCCAACGCAGCATAACTTGTGCTTTCAAGTGCGATTATTTATTTACACACTGAGCATGGCTATAATCAAGTCAAACCCATCTAAAATTAACTTGAGGACATGAAAAATATTAAATTATTGACTCAAAAAAAAATAAAAATATTCCGTACAACGTCAGTTAATTAGTAGGGGAACAATCAACTAATTTCAAAGAAATTATCTAAATTAACAAATTAATTTTTCTTAATTTTGGTAATTAGTTCTCAGGCTATCCAAACCACTAAAATATTTATGGATTTGTTCATACATACATTAGAGAGATTTCTTGTCTTTTTTTATTCAAAAAAAAATATCTTCACGGCTGCCATCCCAAGCCTTACATTACATAGCTAACTTCTATATCTTTCTTTTTATTTCTCTTCATCTCTCTCTCTCTCTCTCTACGCACCGAGATGCAGTTATCCACCTACTTTAAAACTTAAGTAAAGTTTCCAACTCATCCGTAGTAGAAAATCCATCGCATTTTTCTGAGGATCACGACGCACCTCAATCAGTAACTAACATGGCCATAATAGATGAGACGACAGCTTCAAAGATCACGACCACAACGAAGGTGATAGACAAAGTGTACACTTGACGCTTCTAAGACAACGAAAAACCATATGAATACATACACACATCAATAGGTACTTTCTATCCATTATATTTTACTTTATTGTGGAACAGAAAGACCAATTCTTTTACCATTTCTGGAGGATTTCTCCCTTCAAAATTAAGTAAAACAAATATTTTGTACAGTATAAAATATATATCCATCTCAAATCAAAATTACTTCCAAATTTCCAACCAAGTTCATACATTGACCGAAATTAATACGTCCCATATTAATATTGCTTTCTATTATCTTTCTATTAGTATTTGTTCAAAAAAAATCACCATCATATGAAAGAATGACACATATCATAATTTTTAATTTCTTCCATTCCAGGGCAAGAAAAAAAACATGATTAGGGAGAGCAAGAAGAAAGAGAAATAATAAAAAAAGAAGAAGAATCAAACAAACTTTTACTTGGGAAAACGTATAGAAATAATAATAACAACATTAATATAAAAAAGTAGGCTCTAAAAACATGAGAAAAATGTGTACTTAGCCATGCTCCACCTCGCTCACTTGAATCTTTTACTTTGATGAAGGAAAAAAAATAATTTCCACAACCTTAATTGCAAGGGGACATAAACGACGTCGTGAATAAATCAATTAGAAGTACTTGAATTGAAAAACTTTTTCGTATTGTCTCCCATTCTTTGAGTACTAGTATAATACATACATACATGTCATTTACTTATTGAAGTGCCGACAATAATCATAATAACACACTAAGATCCCACACGTTGTTGTCCCTTTCAAATCTCTGTACACAAAGACAAAATACATTAAAAGAAATGAGAGAAGATTTTTATGTACAAAAATTTTCATTCCACTCATTATTTTGTTATTATTATTATTGGTGCTTTCCAACTTTTTTTCCCCCTTTCTAGGTCTTCAAGTGCCCACAAGGCATTGTGATTGAAACGTATCAAACCTATAAGTAAGGGCATGTAAAGAAATACATGCTCCCAGTTTTACCTGAGCCTTCAAAGATACTTCAACCAAAGAAAACACAATATTGAATGAGCCACGTGTTTGTCTCTCAGTGTCTGTGACAGTGTCTATCCTATTCTAATTTTTTGTTTCAACATTCCCAAAATACAAACACAATCTCAAAATACTCAAAAGTTATTTTCTTTTTCTCCGACCACTACCCATACATAGAAATAAGATTTTATCCATTTATTCATTCATTCAAAGCCAAGTTCAATACATCAAGACAAGAAAGAATACAACTCGACAAAATATTTAGCTATGGTATGTGCACATTAAACGCATTTTTATATAAATAAATGTTCATTTTTGACACAAGCCATTTATAACCTCAAAATCCATCATTTGTTTTTGTACTGGTACTCCATATCCTACAGCAGGAGTAGGAGATGAAGTATTTAAAGGTTTTGAGTACAAAGTCAAATATATACGTAGCTCTATACTATACACTATTTTATAGAATGATAAAGAAAGATACTGATTGTATTAAAATTTTTGTTTTTGATCTCACAGCTTGTCTCACAATCATCTTTTATAGAAAAACCCAACAAGAACTCTACACACACGAGGCACCTTCTCTACCCATCTCTCTCTCTCTCTACATCATACACACTACTTTACACTAGACGGTGAAGGTACATCATACACACAATACAGTGGAGGGTAACGGCGTACTATTTCACTCTTCGCCACAGTCCCATGAGCATCTCTACGAAGGCTACCTCCTTATCACCATCACCATCCACAGTTGAAAACAGTTGTGTTTTACCTCTTGCACACACACGTACACAAATTAAATCTCTAACGTAAATAAGAACAAAAGTAAAAAAAAAAGAATATCAACAAAATTCTACACTCTTTGTATCAACAACCATTACAAGGTAGCCGGTAGGGCTACCAACACTGCAGAAGAAGAAAAAATAGTTTTAAATATTTAAAATAAATAAAATATAATTTTTTAAATATTCTGAATGAGTGAAATTGTTTGTAAGGAAGGAAAACAAACAATACATTATTAAACTCATAGTTCTCTCTCTCTATCCTCCTACAAATATTTTTTTAAAATATTGTTTGTCAACACAATATCCGAAGAAATGGAGATAAAGTGTGATTCAAGATCAGTATTTCTTGTAGTGCTCTTTACATGTACAATACTCACTCTTGTTCCTCACTCTGAAGGTGGCAAGAATAAGCCGAGAGACTTTTCAAATAATAGTAGTAAAAATAATAGTAATAATAGTGCTAATCAAAACTTTCGAAGAAATAGTAATAAGATTGTGCTGGATCCTCATAGTCCATTACTACCACTCCCTCCACAAGGAAAGGAAATTGTACAAGGAAAAAGTCGTCGTGGATCTCGGGATCAAGTGATACCATCAAATGTTACTACAGCAAGCAGTGGAAAAAACAACCAAGTAAAGGTCAGTCTACAAAAATCATTACATTAAAATCCCCAATTTATAGATAATAACCTACACACAAAAAAATCAATTACATGACCAATGGCTCAAACTTTCTTTTCTATTAAATTAAATACTATGAATAATCTCCATACTCTAAATTACTATCCTAATACAAAACAGTTCAACAGGGATTTTACAAGTTAATCCAATTTCAAAAATATTATCCCTGCAAAGCCTTTAATGACGCAATATTATTCCACAAAAAAAAATTTTTGAGCTTGCTTTACATTTTTTGTCTTTTATATTAACAAATGTCTGAGCTAAAGACATAAAGACACATCTTGTTTAATTCAAACTGTATAGAAACAAGAGTGAAAATTGTTTACAAGGCAAGATGACAGAATCTTTATCAATACAGTTGAGTGAGAGTCAAGGCAAGTCTGAATTGGTCAAAAAGAACATAAGGAGTTTAATACATTACATTGGGCAGTTTCCGAGTTTAGGGAAAAATCGTGATGAGCTCCAAGGAAAAATGATACTTAGTTCCACATCCTAAAGAAGATCAAGTAATCTCTTAGACTCGACTCTGAAACTTTTTTTTTGAGTTTGTTGATGTCAACATTAAGCTCTCTCTCTCTCTCTGTACAAGTCAAAGAGAGACAGAGAGAGCGAGAGAAAAAAATTTAGCATGGGTAGATTGAAGTAGCTTGACAATTATACAGAGAAAAAAAACATGGATTGTTCCATCCAAGAAACCTTCGCTTCCCTTTACTGTATAAAATGATCATGTCCAAGCTAAGCTTTAAATTAACTTCTTCTTTCCCGTTTAACTCCACCTAGAAAATACACTTAAAACGTAATACAGATTCTATATATATATAATATATATGACACGTACATAACACACATGTACATATACTTATCAACGACTCGTTCACCTGCAGTCTCATTCGCAACCATGTCATAGCTTTAAGCCCCTTAGAGTGCCGTTCGACTTCATCATCATCATCACCGTAGTCTATACTTTTTACAAAGACAGAATTTAAAAGTTTTAGATAGCCCAAGTAGAATTACTTAGACTTGTATGTAGAACATAAGCAGTTATTTTTTCTCTCCTCACCCCCTCCTCTCTTCATTCAAAGACTCTCTTCAAGTATCATGCTTGTGTCGCGGACATTAAAATTTCAAGACCAAGTAATTTATTCATTTCGTTTCCCTGGAGTTTCAGCAACAGGATTTGCATCACATATCACATCATGTGAATACACTACTTATACAATAGAGACACAAAAAAATCACATGTGTGGAATCTCCACATCTTATCTTTACATTAGGGGACACCTTATAATCTACAAACACAACACAATGGGATATTATTGGTACTTTGACCATTAAGAGTCTCAAACAAATTTAAATTTATGAATCCTCTCTCTCTCTCTACACTTGTGAGTATTGTCTCTCCACACACTATGTAGCTTGTCACTCGATCGTTATCTATGAATTTCATTTTCGCTCATTTTGCATAACTAAATTTAGAGGGGGAGGGAGGAAGGAAGGACAGTCGTCAGTGGTTTGTGTCTTTCTGTAGCGCTTGAAAACCGTTCTTGTTTTATGAGATTAAATTATGCCCTATATAGAAAACTGCTGACAAGAGTCAAGAACTCTAAAATAAATTCCATTAAAAGAAGGAAGTAAAAAAAAACTTTCTTAGATATATATCTTTTTAAGTAAAGATTAACTCCTCTCATAATATTACATAAGAAAATGTACACATTGTACAACATCTTCCTATAAAAAAATTTCGTGCAAAAATTTAACATACTCTTCTCACTCTACTCCTCTTCCATTTTCCGTACATATTAACTGAACAACTCAACTTGAAATTAAATGCTTATTATAATAATAGTAATTCATCCAATTCTATACTTAAAAACTCGTACTATTCTTTCATTCTCTTTTTTTTATCTTTCCTCTTCACTATCTTCATCCTCATCATCCACAAACACAAGTAGTAGAGGCTACCTCCCTGTTTGAAAAATCTACTCTATCGTGGATGGTTGACCCGTTGTCTAGCACCCCACATAGATAGACTAGAAACATTTTTTTATTATACAAAACAGTAAAAAATCTACATTAATATTATATACCCTATTGAACTGTACTCTATATAACTCCCAAAAATATCATGACATAATATAAAATTTATCCACCTACTATTTCTAATAATTTTCCTTAACTTTAAAAGTCTCGGTCTCAGTCTAAATAGTCAAAAAAAAATTAACTGATTTTGAGTAATCCGTCCGTGTCTGCGTGCTTGTACTGATATTACATACAATTTACAATTAGTATTTGATGTTATTATTATGACACCAGTTTATGAATACTTGTTCATAAACTCTGTAATTTTTTAACTGCACAGATAAACTTTTTTTTAATTGTTTTGTTGTCATTATGTCATTTTTTTCAGTCTTGTGGTATGTTAACGATTGACAATTATGTAGTACATTTTGTCGAGTAAAGTTTTTCTTGTACTCCCCCGTACAATTATTTTTTACTGCACGAAATTTGTTCCGTGAAAGGAACAAAAAACCATAGTTCTGGCTAATCAGAGCAAAATACTATAAAAAAAAGTTAACTTCCGGCTGTACCAATAATATTATTATGATGAGCATAGGATCATTACATGTTAACTTTAATTAAATCTCAAAGGTGTGAGAGGTAAACGATGTTTTTTACCTGAACCAAAGACAAATAATAATAAATGGTTTTAGCTCAAGCATTCAACAGTCAGAGAGTATACATGTAATAATACACAGATTGTAAAATAACATCAATGTTTTACGTGTATACATATCACCCATATACATATCTAATGGCACAAAAATATACACCAACAAATAACCTCAAGTGGGACGATTTAATGAGAACGAACGGAGGTAGAGTTCAATAGCTTCCACATTTTTTCACCAACCAGACTAATTCAGATCAGTCAATATCCTTTCATTTTCTGTACTCTAGTCTGCATTGTAGACTCCATTAATTTATTACTTGACTACATGGCATAAAATGATGGAAAAATCTTTCTCTCTCTCTCCACGCTCCTACAAAATCTAATCATTTCAATTAGTTTACAATAAAAATAAAATATTACCATTGCAATAGTTGCAATAAAACACAAGCACCAACAACAACAACACCTAGTCTCGGTTCAATCATTATGAATTTTTTTTAAAAAAAAAAAAAATATTATACAATAAAAACTTTCATTTCATACCTAGGTACGGATATTAGCTATGCATACGTACTCTCCGCCTAAAAAAAGACAAGGGAGTGAGGTAGATGTTATTTCAAAGTCAAAGTCAAGAGAGAAAAAAAAGTGCCAACCCAAGCCTAATAAGTTATATTAATTTTGTGCACATTACTCCGGAAGGAAATTGACGGAGCGAATAATTACTTGAATATAAAAGTGAACACATATGAGAGACACACATGAGTTTTAAAATTAATGTCAATTTGATTTGATTCGCCCTTTCTTTGACCATCTATCATATTCAACGATTCGTTCTTCAAAAACCGATTAAGTCAATTTCCCTTTCTCTTATGTAAGCAAGTAAGTATAAAGACAGAGGAGAGGAAAGGAATTTCATGTACTTTATGGCAATGTCCGAAAGTTTCTTCAAATGAACCACTTTAGTTCCGTTTTGGTGGAGTCATATTCCAATGGAATATGTACTAATATAATTTGATAATAAATATCATTATGATGATACTATCCTTTCATATCTTGTATAGCTAAAACGAAATTAAATTCTATTCTTTTAACTAATACATCATTTTAATATAAAAAGAACTGCTACACACATCATTTTACTTTCACATCTTTTGGTCATAATAATAATAAAAGCCCGTTGTTCACTCACCCTAATCACGGAACTCCAGTTTACTATGATTTCCAACTACGGAAGTGGACTTTATTTCCTTTGCCGTTTCAAAACGATAAAACTAGGAGAGAGAGAGAGAGAGAGAACCCCAAGAATGCACAAGACACAGAATAGTACAAGGCGAATAAGAAGAAGATACAGCTCATTAGAAAAGTCAACTACCTACCTGTCCTATATGTGTGTTTTTTTAAAAGAGAGGAGCAAACGAGAGAAGACGGTTTGATCCGCTCTGTCTTCCCGAAATAATATATATATATATATATATTCTTAAATACCAAATGTGCTACGCAGTGTGGAAACAGGGTACATATGCATACACTTGTAACTGTTACACTTTTACAACGTGCGGTGCTATAAACACACACTTGCATTTCTCCCATCAAGACGACGACCTCATCACCGTCTCTGCACAATAATAGCCCTCCAAAAAACTTCAACACAGAGAGAGAGTCAACCATACATAGATACATAAAGTATTTAATAATGTATATAGCTACAAACCGAGTCAAATCTTTATTTTAAATTGAATGTCTCCTCAATGCACCTGAGACACTGCACTGCACTTTGACGTGCATCACATGGGGATGAAAAAATTGTCATTTTTTATATATTATATTTATAAAAAAAACCTCGTACTTTTCTCAATCCTTCAAGTTGAAAAGGACTCCTTTTAAAACATATTAGGTATTCATGTATGTTTTTTATTATAATATACCTACGTAGGGAGATCAAAAAGTAATGATTATGATTTTTTAGCTCCGTTCGTTGTAAACCGATCACCAAGATATT
>JAQIVZ010001717.1:0-28404 GCA_034700945.1 Arrhopalites spinosus
ATCATGGTTCCCCACCCCACACTGTGCAACCGCGGACAAAAAATAACCTGCTTTTTAATCTTTTAACATGACAAAGTAGGGGAAATTGTTGTCCCCGTTCATTACAATATACTAGTAAAACATTCACACTGTATATTTATATATTATCATTTTACACATTATATAGCAATGAAAGTAGTTTGTTCTACATCGTTAGCTAATCGGGTGACACAGTACCATGGTTCTCACTTAAATTACAACCCGGCATGTGTGCGTCTATTCATTTTCTACCAGACGTAATCCTTCTGAATTCGGTCAGAGTTAAAAAAACACAAGTCACACGCTTTTGTGAAAGATAAAAAAACATGGGTAAATGGAACAAAAATATACTTTTTTGCACATTGAGAGAATAGAGAATCTATAGAAGCAGATATTACAAATACGTGATAATTAATTTTCAAATGCTCTATAAAAATTAATGGAAACTTTTTGACTAAAAGTTATTCATATCCTCAAATGTTTTATTTTTAGTATTATTTTTGGTCTAGAATTTTATCCAACTACACTTTTACTCAATGTACGAGTAACAAAGTCAAAATATTTGTCTTCATTGTCATAATTATATTTAATAACAATTTTTTAGCAAATTATACCTACATTTACTGAAGGTTCTTTTTTGTCTAATCATAGATAGTTTAAACGTAGTTACTAACTACAAAAAAATGCATGAAATTTGAGAGAAAAATATTTTTTTAAAAAAATAATAATAAATTTCTCAATGAATTCACGAATCGGAAGAGTTGAGCTTGGCAAAGAATTAGTAATGTAAAATGTTA
Source organism: Arrhopalites spinosus (assembly GCA_034700945.1). Lineage (NCBI taxonomy): Eukaryota > Metazoa > Arthropoda > Collembola > Symphypleona > Arrhopalitidae > Arrhopalites > Arrhopalites spinosus. The sequence goes on from JAQIVZ010001717.1 coordinate 816, forward strand.
CATACCAAACTACGCTTAAAGAGAAGAATTTTAACGGTATGTTAGAGGTTATGATAAATAATAATTTAATATAGAATGTAAACATTAATGCAGGTTAAGTATTTATAAAGGCATGCAAGACAATAATTAATTAACATTAATGTTATGAAACATTTTTTAAAACAAACTTTTGTTTTTCCTATCCTCCATATAAATAATACACGATCCTTCAATAAAAAAATTATTATTCAATGATGTAACACTTTGTGAATAATAGTGTACAATTTTTTCTGCCTTGTAATTATTCTAGGATGACTCATAGACCCTACGCATCGACAATAAACCAAAAAAAAATATTTGTTACCTATTTACAATAATATTCCATGGCTTACTTACCTTTGAGAATTTCCACGTTCAAGGTGAACAATGTTTTATGTATGTACCTCCTGTGTTACAAATGTGTGAGCGACGGATGAGAGTTTTTTTTTGTTTGGTCCTCTTTTAGGGATTGCAGGTAGTAAAAATAATTCTTGGTATTAAAAACTTGAACCGTTGCAAAGAACGTTAGAAAAATATTTCCCTTGTTGTTAAAAACAATTTTTTGCAAATGGTTAGAAGGGTTCTTTTTTTTAATGACAAAAAAGAATAAAAATATTATTCGAGTCCCTCTCACTTGCAAATGGCTTGCCGTGACTTGTGTGTTGTTACTCCAAGGAGAGTTGGATGAGAACTAAGAGATGAGAGAGTGAACGAAACATGAAAGTCTTTTCAGCTGTATATAGTCAATTCAGGTTTTCGTTCGCGCTGGTTGAACAAAAAAATAACATTGAATATATCTCCCCCCTCTCACTCTCACTGGTTATATATACGAGAGTACCTATTACATGAGTATTATTACACTTGAAAGTTAAATGAGTGTACGTAAGACATAGAAATTGTGTGTAGTGGTAGACAAGTTTGCATATAAAATGATTTTTAGGTTACATGTTACACATGTATGTACTATAGTTATGTTTTTGTGGGCTATGTAATTTCCACCCTTTTCCTATGTCTCCAATTGTTGTTATAAAGTTTCTCTGTAGTCTGTGTAGCTTTTTTGCTATATATGCACTTACGAGTATCACAAACACATCAACATCAACGACTGAATACAGGGGCCCTGCCTTTGTTCAATAGTACCATGGCATCCCATCTTTTGTATATGGACAAAAGTCCAGTACTTTTTTGGTTGAGACGTTGGTCTTTGTCTGTCAAAAAAACTGGAGAGATTCGTTTTACTAAATATTTTTGTCTGTTCAATCCATGTCAATGAAACCATGGGCAAATATATATATTTAGATATAATGGACTGTATCTGGAATTTGGAGTTTGGGAAAACGGGGGAACAGACAATAGAATTATATGTACGAAAAAATTATACACATATTTTCAGGGATGGGCTCTCCCTGACATATATTGACATTTCTTGTGGAATAATAGAGAATTGTTCTCCGTTAGTTAGTTCTTCTTCTTCTTTTTGGTCTTCTTCAGAATGTTCTAAAGTTAAAAGTCAAAAAAAGTTTTTGTTACAAACTTACATGAACAGTCTTCGTTGGTTCGTTGGTTGGGTTGGCGCTTGATGTTTTTTGGTCTCGTATATTTAGAAAAGCCTTTTTAAATCTTTGACATCAACTCTCACTCTATTCTTTGTATTCTCTCTCTCTCTCTCTCTCATTGCATTTCTGTCCACTTGGTTTCTAAACTTTTGGATCATGTCATATGTATCAAAGGAAATAACACATTGGTGTACATATAACACAACATGTACAAGTGCATCCAGTCAACTAGGGGCCAGTCAAGCTGTTACTCCTACTCCTACACCACAAATGTACTTTTAGTTACAAGTAACTGACTGCGGCTTTCAGCTTTTTTTGGCTTTAATTTCACTAACTTGACTTTACTTTGGTGTTTGAACGTACACACAACACACACGTACTTGAGAAAAAAATGAAGCTCAAAAGACCCCCTCCTCCCCCTCCATTAAAAAAATCCTATTATGCGTCTTTCTTGACTCGGCCACAAAAAAAAAGTATTTTTTTTTCTCTTAAACTATTCTAGCTGTAAATACGAAAGTTTTTAATCGTCTTATCATTTCAATGGAGTAACCACAATAAAAAAGATCCCTTTTTATAGGAGATGATTCTAGGATTCTCTCTCTCTCTCTCTCTCTCTTTATTTTAAGAATGAAATGAAAGAAGGGCTAGATTGTAGAAATGAAATTTATACAGAGTATATAAAATAATAGGACATTCATTTCTTAAGTCGAGAGAGAGAGAGAGGAAATCCGATTTTATAATTAGGAGCCCTCAGTTGAACTTGAAGACTAATTGAAAGAGTTTTCTTGTTGAAGAAGAGAGAGAGAGAGAAAAGCAAGATTTTGACTTGGATATTGTACAAAATTTAGACCATTGAGAATCATTCAAATGAAATGCTTCCGTCTCATGGCTTTAGCTTTCACCATCAACATTACACACTTGCCTTTGATGTCCGGTGACAAGGTTTTCTCTCTCTTCTTTGTAGAGTGAGAGTTGGTGAAAAGTCCCTGCATTAATTATAAAAAAATATATTCAAGTTGACAAAGTCTCATGAAGATGGCAAAGTCTTGTAGATTTTTAGTCTTCATTCTGGAGAGAAAACTCTTACCCGGGTATTCTACCCGCAATTTTATTGAGTGTACAATAGGGGGCAACTCCAGTTCAATTATAAGGAAATGCAAACATTTTCACTTTCTCAAATTGCCTATGATAATTTAATTTTGTTTATTGTCACATATAAGCAAATTGAATTATCCTTTATCTATGTGTGCATAATCTACATAGCCTAAAATTATATAACTTTTGTATTTTATGTAAATTTTATCATTAAAATTTCTATTAATTTAATTCAACTTTTTTTTGACAAATTAATTTCTATTTAATGAGAAATATAAATTGCTGTCAAGAATAAATTGACAATTTAATAATTAATTCGACAATGAATTAATTTAGTTTTTATTTTTATTAAATTTAAAATTTTACAAATATTCTTCTCATCTTAAATTAAATTGTAATAGCTAGTTAAATTATCTGTAAAATTAACAACAGTCAACAATCAAAAATTTTGGGTTTGTTATGTCTAATGTAATAAAACATGGCTCCCCCTGTTCCTATTTGTACAGAGGAGAGGAGGGGGTCAGAGAAAATGATTTTGAAATTAATTAATTCTCAACAATTTAAACATTAATTAAATGTATAATTAACTAAAGTAAACAAATTTAATGACAATGGTAAAAATAAATAAGTTACAAAATGTTTACAGCCTAGTCTACACTATTTGTACACACAAACTTTTTCCCAGAGAAGGGAATGGGTGAAGAAATCAATTTGGGCAAATTGTTTCAATACAATTACACTTTGCCCTAACATTGTGAATACAGATACGTGTACATATATATATATATATATATATATACAATTTTCCAAATCTCAATAGATACAAAATATAAAACAATACAGCCACTCTTGTCTACTATAAAAGTGTACCTTGGTCTTCATAAGAGAGAGAGAGAAAACAATAAACTTACAAATGATTCATTTGAGCTAGACAGATTGGCGGGTTGCCTAGAAAGTAATCTAATACAAATAGTAGAGATACCAGTTCAAACAGATAATGAAATCAAGTATAACTTTTCCTATCCTTAACAATTATTATACATACTCTATCATTATACACTGGCTAATAACTACTTTCTCTCTCTCCTTCTGTTCCAACTCACATAAAGAGAGACAGTACATTTTCACATGTAGAATTGAGTACTAAGTACATAGTCAAAAAGAGAGTCCAAATCGATTCGCTTTCTCTTTTATATTCAAACTCACACGAGTGTACAAAAATAACAATGGCATGTAACGTGGGTCTCCAACACATGTAAAAAAAGAGGATTACTTACTCTATACATATACATATATAAATGGACATTAGAATGATTGAGCTACTTTTAAATGTTTTACAAGTTTAAAATAATTTATACATATGTACATACATTATGTACATACAAATGTAGAACAGATTAGACCTTGAGTGTTTTCACCAATGAGATGCAATTAGTCTCCTCACTTCTCCTCATACGTCAATGGATTTTGAGTTTGTTTTCACTGTCCAATAGAGTGAGAAAGTGATGTATGAGTACTTAAAGACAACTAGAAAATTTTATATAGTGTCCATATAAAATGTAATTGAAAATTCATGTGAGTATACATCACACAGGGTACACGTACATATGTATTATGTATAATGTTAAGATGATATTGCGTGAAAGTAAAGGAGAATCAAGTGGTGAATGCAAATGGAAATAAATCATTTAAAATCCCTTTCTCTCACTTTCCCTTGTCTATATCTTACCTCGCTTACTCATCCCACTAGAAAAAAAGGGAAAGTTGTATGATAGGGATACGAGAGTTGATGGAATGAAGGGGTTTTGAGTATTAACAAAAGGCAATGTAGTTACAGAGGAACTGTTGGACGTGTTGCATTGGAAAATCGAGTGAGACCAAGTAATCTTGTTGAATAATGGGAGGTAAGGAGCTTGATGTATTTTGTCCATCACGTTCAAACATATAACTAACATTATACCTACATACATATATTTTATATCACACTACTTGAGAAAACTCCATGCACAGTCAACATGGCATAAGAGAACAAGAGTATTGGCTTTGCCCTGGGACGACCAAAGTGTGGGTGAAACCCAAAAAAGAGAAAAAAATAGTCAAGAGAATCGATATGGTTTTTTTTCTCACAAGAAACTGTTGAATTGTACATGCAAGGCATGTCATTTTACTCAACTCGCTTCCTTCCTCATAAACTTTACCCAGATTTTCTCAAGGTACAAGAAAATATTCTAAATTAATCGAAATTTACGCCCTTCATTCTATCTTCTATCCCACCAATTTTTTTTGGCTACTGTAGCTAACGACCATTTCATGAGATGAATTTTTAAAAAGTTTTTTTTTCTCTTCCTCTCCTCACTCTCTAATAACATCTTTGTGTGTGTGTGTCAGTAATCTGGAGGGAAAGTGGTGGAGAAAAAATGGTCTGATGAGGAAGAGAAAACAAAGGGCATTTAGATTTTATAGTTTAGATTGTCTCTTGGTTGGTAGTGGGGTGAGAGGGGAAGGGCTTTCTCTCGTTTTGGTTGTCATTGTAGACTATAAGGACACAAATGAGCAAAAATGACATAGAGCCAAGAGCAACTTTTCCCTCATGCCCATGCCATGTCACTTGAGAATTAGAAATGAAATGCTGGCACAAAATTTCATAAGGATCTTGCAAGAATCAGCATCCAAATGATTCCTTATCAACTCCAACTTTTTATCTACATCCACTCGTACATGGGTACACTCTACATCTACGTCTGTACATGTGGGATACCTTAAATGATGATTGCATCACATCTCACAATCTTACCAGCATGTACATACCTCCACATGTATAACAGTGACAAATATTCTCATTACTATCGATTTACTTGTTAAACTGCAATCTCTCCACTTTACCCATCATTTGTCATTATCAGTGTGAGTGTGAGTTTGTGCAAAAAGAAGATTTTACATGTTTTTCTCCAGAGAGAGAGAGAATTTCAGCCTTTAGATTCAAATCACCAAACTAAGACTTTTAAGCACAAGAAAATAAATTTGCATACTTGTGCACTTCCATCATCATCAGCTAACATGAGACTTTTCTCTCAAATCTCATCAAGGAATTTGAACCTTCATAATAATACCTGTATGCAAATAATCCAAACAATGTCACGGGGATCTCTCTTGGGGTTGAGATATACGATTTGTAAAGAGAGAGAGAGATGTAAACGATATACGAGAATTTTCTTGATCGAATGAGAGCAGCAATTTATTCGATGTACTCAGTGTCCTTTTCAAAAAAAATGTCTTAATAGAAACTTCATACACATGTCAAGTACTTTTTCTATTCTTCATCTTTCTTTTCTTATTTGGCAATTCACAATACACTCTCCCCACTCTCATCTCTCTCCCGGTTTTGTGGTGAGGTTTGGTTTGATAAATTAGTTGTTCCTTCACATTTTTTATTCCTCCAAAACGTTGGGTAATACAAACCTGGGAACATATTGAGTTTCACACACAAAACCTTCCACATTCTCATCCCAACGGCCTACATATGATATGTAAGGTAGGGGAAAGTAATATGTATTATAATGATGATACTGTAGCGCAATACAGCCTAGAGGTCCTATTTAAACTCTCTCTCTCTCTTTTTCCAAAAAAAATGATAAAGACCCATCATGTTCTTGTAGTACATATACAAGGGTGTACTGTACAAATGATAATGATGTGACTAGTATATAAAAAAGTGGGGGTACTTGTACAGTGCAGAATGTAGACCACTTATAAAATTCAAATCAAAAGAGTATATAATGTCTTGAACATCTACATTGTCTCCTTACAGCCTTCAACTCTACATTAGCATGTCATGAAAATGAGTATTTTCGATTACGATTAATGGTTCCTCTGTACAAGACGAAAGAGAAAAAGGAAAACTTATTTGCCTAAGAGAGAGAGAAAGTTGCCCGAGGGAGTACTGGGTGCTCATCTTGTATGTTCGTAATAGGGACAGGGAGGGGGAGGATGGAGAAAGTCATGAAAATATTTCAATGGGAAAAGAGAAAGTAGAAAAAACGAAAGAAAAAATGGATAGGGAGTATATAGATACTATACATATAGAATTTAATACATTGTAAAATTCCCCATCTCCACAGCTATTTATTCACTTTACCTTAGTTAGCAAATATTGAAGCGGAACATTGAAATTGCGTGGGATTGTACTCGTAAAGAGATAAATAAAAAAAAGAAGAGTATCAATAGTACACATGTACTAGTATCTGTAGTTCACGTAGATAGGGAGAAAGTCCTTATTTTCATGCACGTGCATGAAAATAGGACATGTCATATATCGTAAGCTACAGTTTGAGAGTAAAAGTAGAATGAAATGAAGAGAGAGAGAGATTTTGGACGTTTATACCCTTTGTTTTTCTACGTTTTCTCTTTTTTACTCTCACTTGTGTTACTTTCATCTCTCTTTGAATTCAATATAAAGCGTTCAATGTTCACGCCAGTTTGGACATTTGGCTCAAAAACTACATATGGAGAGATTGCTCTCTCACAGAGAGAGAGATTTTGTCCATAAGGATGAGAATGAGATCCCATAATTTTCATTCATTCTTGATGTCCATAGAATATTCCTATTATTATTTGCCATAATCGGTTATTACTTTAAATCATGATAAAATTTAACGCCTGTTGGACCCGCCTTTCTCCTCCTCCTTCCTTCTACAGTTCTCTCTTTAACATTATCAAGCTAGAGCTACAAACTAAAGCCTTTTGGGTTTTTTTATCTAAAAAAAATTGTATGATGGCATCAAAAAACGTTTTCATTTTTTTTAGTTTAAACAAATAACATATGATTTCTGCCAGTGAAGTTTTGAACATTTTCCCATATTAGCCTTTCTCCTTTTTTTGAAAATCTACATAGTTTTCTCTCTCTATCTAAATCTAGGTATATTTCTTATTTCAACTTTTTCTTCATTTTCTTCATCTTCCCTTCATTTCTATCCCCCCTCCTTCCATTATAGAATGTACATGTATAAGATAAAGTTGGAGTAAACCGAGTTGGAAAATATATTTTATTTTCCTTTGGCGATTCACATAAAATTTAGGTCTCTCTCTCTCTCTATCAAACCTTCGTGCTTTCTCTCCTCAATTTCTACTTTTTCCTCTGACTCTCCCTCCTTTTCATGTCTCTGGAATAAAATTATAGAAGAAACAAATAAATTCGTACAGATGCGATTTCTCTCGTATATTTCCTCTATTTCTTGTATATAAGCTTGTTTATGCTTGGATGGAGAATTTGAAAATTCAAAGTCTTTGGCCCGTGACATGGGCTAACGCTAAAGTATGGCACACATACACACACACATGCATTGAATATACATTGTACATGTAAGAGATTATATTGATTCCAGTTGAATACTATTAGAATTTACTAGACTCTTTTTTTTCCACCAAAAAAAAAGATGCATGAGACTAGTCACTAGGGCAAGGGAAATTTTCACATATATTCCATACCTTCGATTTTTTTTCGCATGTATGGAGACACCAAGAGAGAGAGAGTTTTTGAATATGTGAGAACATTTGTTGTGTCTACCATTTGTCAGGACTATAATGTGGCTAAGAGGGGGTTTTTCTACAGTATTAAATATTTATTAGACATGCATGCATGCATGTACATATGCAGACGTAATATATTTAAAAGTATTTTCTAGAATAAAATACAAAAAAAACTATTCTTCTATTCAGACAATGAAAAGTATAACCTTTTCGGACATTGAGGCATGTATTGTGTATTGTGTAATGATACATTTTACCAATTTTGTTTTACAAGGGCTAGAAAAAAAAATGTGGAATCTACAATCTAGTGGGAATGCAATTCTAAATCAAAGTAAATGAATAAAAATGCATTCCATGACGTCTGACTTGGCTGAGAAGAAAAATGGTGTGATAATGAAAGAAAAAAGTATTAAAAGTGTCTTAAATTCCATCTTGAAGGACATGAGGCTGATCAATGACCGTCATTAGATGGTCCACTCACCAAATTCAACTTGTGGGATTCAATGTTAAAGCCTGTGAGGGAATCTTAATTTGGGAAACTGGAGGGGTGACAGTAAACTATTATAAGTGTTCTATGAACAAAAGAAAGCTGTATGTACATAAAATACAAAGAGTATAGCTAATACATTTAGTTCATTCTAGTCAATACAAGTTCACTAATGAATTTTGTGGTTAATTGACCACAGAATTCTTGGTAAAAGTTAGTGAAAGCTAACCCTATACACAACCCTATACTACAGAACGAGTAGCTTTAATAATTATCCTTGCTTCCTTTCCTTTTCCTTGACAATACTTTCTCTTGGTTTTATGTTTGGATGCATGAACGGTGTGCTCAGCAGATGAGGACAATTGTCAAATTTACTTTCTCCTGGTGTAATTTCTATATATAAAATATTAAATTATTATCAAGTGGCATTTCATCCACCATTAAAATATTGGAGAGTACACTTTTGACATAATAATGAGGAATTTTTGTTATGTATTTTAACAAAATTAATTCAAACCGAAATCATCGTTTTCTCTCTCTCTCTCTGTCTTTTTTCTTGTGTTGTCGATTGAATCGATTCATATTTATACAGACTGGAGTACACATGTAGTACACAAAGATGGAGGATTGAATTGGAGGAACATCTTTTTAGACGTGCTGATCATCATTCATGACAAGTCTTGGTGAATAATTAAATTTATTTCAAATGTTCAATGTGTAATGGAGGATAAGGCGTGTGAGAGTGAGAGAGAGAGAATAATTCAAAGTCAAGCATGCGACATGTTGTGCATGATGGTTTTGGTAGAGTGAAAGAAGAAAAGAGAAAAGAATGTGCTCAATAATACATGGAATAGTTCCATATATTATTTATTAATACCATCAAAACCTTACATATTTTATTTTTCAAAGAAAAGAGAAAGAGATGACGAAAAGATAAAGAAAGCGCACTTTCTTTCTCCACACATTTTTTTTTCTCCAACCTCCAAAATCTACTCTTCATTTTACAACGACCCAAAAAAAATTTTAATAAAAAAGGTTTAAAAAAAATGTTTTTAACATGGTTAGGTTAGGAGAGGAGAGGAGAAAGTTGGAAGCTGGAGGTTGGAAGCTGGAGCGTATTAAAATAATACAGGTGAAAGTACAGGTAACAAAGAAGAGGTCTAGGTTATTATTCCAAGTTTGTTGAGCCTGAGCTGAAGGGGAAAGATTCTATGTAATACAAATTTATATGAGAGAGATATGAATGAAAGTTATAGCTATGTATGGTTATTAAAGAGAGAGAGAGAGAGAAAGGAAGGAAGAGAAAGGGGGGATGGAGTAAAAAAAGAAATGGAGTAATGCAGGAAGAGTATTACCTTAAGATTAATACAAGTAATGTCATAGTATAATACTATAGAGCTGTTTATGGGCCCAAGCCTACTTATTATTTAGTGGGCCGTGTAGGTATGCGGAAGGGCACATGGGTTTTGAATGACTGTATAAGTATAATAAGCTGTACAGTTTTCTCTACACTTTGTTAAAGGCAAAAGATAGAAAATATATGACATGTTTATAAGAATATAGTACACAGAATTTTAGCTAGCTTGTAACTGGAGAACCCTTTGCTTTATTTCACTCAATGTGATGGATTAGTTGGTGTGCGCATGAATTCCTCCCTTTCCTTTCTTTTTGGAGAGAAACATGAGCTTCTACTTTGGTCGTGGCAAGAGAGAGAGAGACCCAGAGTAACCTGTTCGCTCTTTCTCTACTTTCACTCTTGTATAGACATATATAGACACGCTGACGGTACACACACAACACTCACATTGTGTAGCTGGAAGGAGCAAGAGGTGGAAGAGAAAGTGAGCTGAGAAGAGAAAATCCAGAGTCAGAGTTTTACCCGGGAACAGAGAACATTCTCCCGGATTAACCTTCTTCAAAAAAACTTGTAGCCTTGTTTTCTTCAATGTAACTTGGCAATATTCAACGTTGTACTATACTGGAGAGTCAACTTGAACATTTTCTACTTGCAACTTCTCACTTTTTGACTTTTCTCCTTCGACTCAAAACTCAAAACTAAAAATATAAACGGAGAAGTCGAGTTGTACGCATAAAACCCCAAGACCAACAAATTTTCAACTAGAATATTCTATACAACTTGTACTTGTAGGGACAGTGACGATCATAGGTGGTTTTTTCAAGTGTAGTTAAACTCGGTCCAAAAATTTCACTTCTAAAATCTCATTGTCAACCAAAATAGACTTTTGTACTAAAAAAAGCCAAAAAAGACGCTCTATCATCATTCCACCCCCTTCTTGTCTTTACATTTCTCTTCTCATTATAATAATTTTGTATTTATAATAAGACACAAGAAAATGTTTGGCTTATTTACTTTCTCCATATAATATAATATACTATATTGTATTATAGTTTTACCAAAAGAGAGAGAGAGAAAGTGTACAAGATCCTTTAACTTGTTCCGGTCCGGAATTTAACCAGTGTCAACTGTGAAAGACAGATCGAGTGAACTTGTGACACATTTATAAGCGCTTCATTCAGACACATACTTGGTTTTTGTCACCCTACACAAAGTGGCTTTCCTTTCCCATTTCCTCCACTCTCTCTCTACAGGAGAAAGTGAAGTGAAGAAGGAGAAAGAGAAAACGAGGGACAAAGTCTACATTTAATAAGTAGACATAAATTACTTTTCCCTCAAAGTGATCACGGAACGCTTAAGCACACGAAAATTTTCTCTCTTTTCTCTAACAACCTCCTGCCACAGTTTGGAAATGACAGTGTGATTGTGATTGTGTATCTCTTTCTCTTTTGTGTGTCTGCTGCTGCTGTGCTTCTACACTTTGCAATTTTTTAAAGCCAACTACATTCACAACATTACTGTACTACTCTTTAACCACAAAAAACATTAGCCTAACTCACGTCTCCCGGACAATATGTGCTAATGTTGGGAACACTTTCTAATTACAACCAAAGGAGAAAATTAAATTGATCCTTAGACAGATAAACTATCAAGACCACCACCACTACTTTCACATTAAACCTTAACTAGAAAGTCCAACGAGAACAAGGGAAAGGAGAAAAGAAGAGGAGACAAAAAAGGGAAAAGAGAAAGCCTGGACATTTAATATTTATTTACTCCATTGTATTATCTCTTTCCACGACAATACCTCCTCGTTGTCTCTCTCTCTCCCTTTCTCTCTATCTTTAATCTTTATCTGTGCATCCTCATTGACTTTTTGGGAGACTAGAGCAATAGATTACTTTCTCCAATGTAATATCCTCGTTCAAATAAACTATACAGTCCCACTTTTATTCTCATAAAGTCCGAAAATTGACTGTACAAAAAAAGGGGGCTAGTCGATGAACATTAATAAAAAGGGAGGGGGGAGTAAACAAATTTGTCATTTTTTCTCTCTCTCTACAAGAGAAAGTGCAAACAATAAGCAAAGACACACAAGAACGACCTCCTAAACTGGTACACCTGTTACTCCGTCAACATTTGATGAGTTCTCTCAGTGGTCTCTCAGTGTAAAGTGTAGAGATATCTTGTCTACTATATTATATTTACTTATTGTTCTTGTCTCTCCTCCTCCCCCGCCCCCTCCTTTCTAGTCTCATGTCATCTTTGTCAAAATTCATGACATTTACAAAAACTTTGTCATCAGCAAGAATCTCTCATCTGTCCCTCTTCCCCTTTACAAAGTTTACAAAGTCTACAAGGAGCAGGAGCAGGACGAGGATGTAGAGGTGAAAGTTGTAGATACAAAAAAATACATGAGAATCAAATGTGGACAAGTGTAAGTGAAAATAGAGACAGAGCTCAAGTTTTTTATTTTCTTTTCAAGGGAATTTGAACACATGCGGATGGATTGGTTTTTGTGTGCTTGAACTTTCAACAAACAAATTATCAAGTGATATTTCAACAAAAAAGAAAGAAAAGAAAAATAGTTGACACTTTCATATGTATTTTTTTGTTTGAGGGGGTGATAGTGTTTGGAAATGAAAAAATAAAAATAAAAATATATAAACACACACACACACACTTGTCTCAAACATTTTGGACAGATTTGTCCATGTTTTTCCCTTCTATTCTGTCTTGAAAATTGGGCTTATGCATTTTTTTTGAAGTGGAGAGAAAAAAATAAAAAGAGAGACACATCCATCGACACTGACATTTTATTGCAAGAGGCACGACTACTTTGTGACATTGAGACCGTTTTGTATTTGGGAAAAAAATATATCAACCCCTATTTTCTTTCTCTTTCTCTCACTTTCTCCCTTCAACTCAACAAGGAAAGACGTGGAGCACATTGTTTGAGACAGAGAATTTTCTCTGTGTGTCTTATATCCAACTGGGGGTGTAGTGGTAGGTGAAAGTAAAAAAAGAGAGAAGGAACAAACAATAGGACTCAAAGAGTTGATTCGCATCCTATTTTTATCGATTCAGTAAAAAATCAGCTTGACTCGCACGTGTGTTTCCTTTCCATCCTTCTGTCTTGTTCCCTTTTTGAACCTCTCTCTCTCTCTACTCTAAAGGTATTTGTATTCTAGATCCAACAGTAAATTCACCATGAAGAGAAGCCAACTCGGCCTTGCAAATCTTAAATATACTACAGACTCCACTAGCCCATCTAAAGATATCTGAAGAGAGAACGAAGGGATTCTACACCAAAAAAAACTAGACTAAAATCACTAGGAATCACGAGAGAAAGAGAGAGAAAGTCTTATTTTCTCCAATTTTACTCTCTCTCTCTTTTTATCTCTAAAACCCTCTTCCCCTACTTATTTTGTGGTAAAAGGTTACTCAACAAGAAACACAACAAGACTCTACTCAATCCCTTCCTTAAGTCTAACTGAGAGAAAAAAAGAAAAAAAAATCAAAAGGTGAGTACTAAAAATTATTTTGTACATATTTTTTAAATGACATTTATCACCTGACTATCTGTAGCTATGGGTACTTTTTATCAAAAACTTTATGCTTCAATAAGCAATAGTACTACTAGCTGTATCTGTAAAATAGAAATTTAAATTCAAAAGGTCCACAATGGTAGTCATGAATTGACATAAAAATTGTCATTTTGGTTTTATAAAATAGAAAATAAACTGGGATTGTATTTTCATGTGGAGAGAAGAGGAATAGATTACAGTCGTTGATACTCCATTTTCAAAAGGTAGAGAGAGAGAGAGAGAGACAAAAAGCTTTATTTTAGAAATTTGTAACAAAAGAGGCGGACACAAAACTCAAAACTCGAGGGGAAAGTTTCCACCAAAAAGTATTACAGTCACTAACTTATGTTACGCTTGACATAATCGATATGTGGGTAATCATACAAAGTGGAAGGTTCTAAACAATGACATAAAAGTATCCCCAAACCACAGGGTCGTCATCATCCCATCTGTATCAACATACTCATACAATTTAATTTTTTTAAACTAAAACCATATAGATTCTACAAAAAAAACCCAGTAAAAAATGGACACTCTTCTCTGCTTTTCTTTCATGAAAAAAAAATTTGACAATGATTAGCATCAAAGTTTAATATTTCAAAAAAAAATTTAATAAAAAAATCACGTCTGGATAAAATTCCATACATAAAATATACAATTTTTATAAAAAAAATCCAGAAAATCCACTAGAGGCTATAATGATAATAAGAAAAGATTGCTCCTTCTCTCTTTTCTTCAAAGAAACAAAATCACAAGAGTGAAGGGGGGAGATGCGATGAGATGGTCATTTGTTGAAGAGGAGAAAGTATTTTTTCTTGTGATTTACAATACATATTATGTATGTAAGAAGGAAGGAAAGAGGAATCGATTCTCCGAGTATCTGTCCGTTTTCTCCATGGCCCTTCTCTTTTGCTTGACATGACTAATGATTAGGGTCTGACCCTTGAAACTAGGACGGATACAAAGTTTCCGCCTCGTTGTCATTACACTCCCAGTCTTGAATCTTGAGTCTTGAGAAGGTAGAAAAAATAGAAGGACTGCCAAAGGTACATATAGAAAATTTTGTGGGTCTATCATGTGGGTTGAGATTGCGGATAAAAAGAGACTGAGATTTTTGGATGTGTTGCCCCTTTTATTACCACCATCATCCAGATTCGTAGGCATTATGCGAGACTCGGAAATTCAATCCATCACCCTGGAATTCACAATCCCTCCTCTTTTTCCAACTCGTGCATATTTAGTGGGCAAGAGAAACCATTTTAAAATCTCATTATTTTGATGAAACTATATGCAGATTTCCGCCTCTCCCCTTCACTCACTTTCTCTTTCTCTCTTGATGAGATGTTTCGGACTTTCTCTCTCTCTCTCTCTCTTGGTACTGAAGACTGTACAAAAAAACCCAAGACACAAATTCATTAGTCACTACAATTCATTCCACTTGGAGAGATTATTTCGTCTGAAAAAAGGAAAAAAAATAATATCGTAATTTTACTGATAATACTAACCCTCAGGTTTTTTTGTACAAAATTTTATATTCGAAAACAAACTACGTAACCTCCTGTTTAATCGATCCTTCCACCACTTTACATTTTATTTTTAGTCCTATGTAATCCCAAGTCCACCTCAACTAATGTGTATTATTTTAATAGCAAAAAATATTTTTTTTAGTTAAAATTAAATATCCTCCTACATCTACGTCATGTATCTGTACTCGTAAGTGATTATAGTCTTAGTCATTTTTTTAACAACCTAGAAAATAAAATTAGAGTTCTTTGGCAAGGATTTTTCTCTGTGCTAGTTTCATACATGAAAAAAAGGGAAGGAATCCACCATTCCATTGTTTGTACGATTTAGTTGTCTGTAAATTTTTTCTCTCCTCTCTTTTTTCCCTTTTAAAACTTTCTTTCATGTTGTTCATACTGTGTAAAATTAAATACTTTAAATTGGACAAGCTAAAACTTGGAGCCTTAGTACTGTTGAACCTTCTAAGAGAGAGGAATCTTTTTTATGTACATTTGTAACATGTATGAAAGTTATGTAAGAATTAGACAGACAGTCGGGAGAAGTAAAATAATGAGCTAAATTGGGTTCAACCAATTAAATGCTTGTACACACTAAACGCTCCAGGTTTAATACTGAGCGACAATGAAACACTCGCTTGAGAATTTACAAAAAAAAGAGCTTTCTCTTTTCTACGTTTTTTGTGTGTGAGGGATGACTGAAGCTGGTTTTATAACTCTTAACGAGTTACTCTTTTTTTTAAAAATTTCTATTACGTGTACCACGTTTTTTACGTAAGATCTCGTCCTTTTCATAGATTTTGTATTTTTTCTTGCTATTTTTAAACTTGATCCATTTTTTTAAAGATTAGTAGGGTTTTTCTTTGTTGAAATTAAATAATGAACTTTTTTTGTAGTGACAAGAAAAAAAAAGTAAAAAGTTGTGACGACAATTTTACTTTTTTAGTTTTCTCCCATAGATCATTTGTTGTAGGACAATAAACTCTCCCATTTTACTTTCTCTTTTTATTATTAATAATAATAAAAAAATAAAAAGAGCATAGTGCACACACTGTACACTCTAAAGTACAATGAATGAGACTGAGACAAAAAATCTTTCTCTCTATACATTTTGCCGGACAAAACAAAGACTCTAAAGTTTAAATGGGAGAAAGCAAAAAAAAGAGAAAATGAAGAGAATAGAAATTGCCGAGTGGAGACTAGAAAGAGGAGAAATTGTGGAGGAGATGGAGAGTTAAATTAGAACAATTTTCTTTATTTTGACTACAGTTACACAGTATATATACACAAGCTTGTAGAATAAAAAAAAAGTTTAGTTGAATTATAATGAAGGCTTATGGAGTATTAAACAAAATTACAAATCCATGCCCTCTCAAAAAAAACATGCGTAACGCTCTGTGGTATTTAAAAAGAATGAATTGGGAATATCTAAACAAATGACAGAGAGAGAGGAGCGGAGGGTTTGTTGAAGAAAGAGAAAGTTAACATAAAAACAGTGCAAAAACGAAAACTTTTCTAGAACAATTTAACTTTCTCTCAGAGGGAGTGTCCTCCTTGTTGCTGTTGTTGTGTATGTAACGTAAACAAAAAATGCTTTCTTTTTGTCTACTTTCTCTACGTACACTATATTATATGAGTCGAGAGTCAAAGAGAAAGCAGAGAGAGAAAAACGAATGGTTTATTAAGTTTCACTGTGCAAATATAAATATACATGGAAATAAACACGCAAAAAAAGGAGAAAAGAGAAAGAAATGTAAAAAACAGAGAAAGGAAGAATAGCAACAAATACATGAGACTTTCTCTTCCAACTGTTTAAATAAATATTCTTGTGCATTTTAAATACACTCTAAAAAAAATTTTCTGGGAAATAAACTACACACAGACATCTACAGGGTCGGAAATAACCTTTTTCCCCCCATCCACAGACAAGCCCTGACATGCTACAGAAAATCCAAAACAACAGTTTTGTAGGGAATTTAATTGTGGATCTAGCGCCCCTACTTTCATTGACCTGGATCAAAGGGCACGAGTCTGAGCGCGTAAATTCAAAATTAATTCGCGTTTTTCACACTTTTTTGAAAAAAAATTAAAAGTAATTTCCCATGGATGAAGGCCTTTTGGCGACTCTCGAGACAATGAGATTGATTTCTTTGGCCTTCTGAGGTCACCCCTGTCACTTTTTGGCTATGATCACAAAAGCAATATTGAACCCCATATTCTTGACATTGCCTCTAATTTTTTTCAGATTTTTCGACCGAAAGAGGTCACAGATACGGGTCAATTTGCAAAAAAGTGTGAAAAACGCGAATTCGTTTTGAATTTACGCACTCAGACTCGGGCCCTTTGACCCAGGTCAATGAAAGTAGGGGCGGTAGATCCACAATTAAATTCCCTACAAAACTGTTGTTTTGGATTTTCTGTAGCATGTCAGGGCTTGTCTGTGGATGGGGGGAAAAAGGTTATTTCCGACCCTATATACACTTTATCTTCATCTTGATGGAAAAATAATATACGACATGTTTTTTTCTCTTTAATTTGAGAGGGCTCATCCTCTTTTTAGCTTTCTCTTTTTCTTCTTACTCTTACTCTGCCTCCTTCTGTGATGGGCATGTTAGAGCTAGTTACAGTGTATAATTATAATTGGAAAATTTGTATTCTAAAGGTTCATAAGAGAGAGAGAGAGATGTCCTGTTTTGCTCACGAATTCTTCTTGTGTGGAGTATTTAAATCTCTGTGCTCCAAACCATACATTCAAATCCATACTGGCACAGATAGGACAAAGAAGCAAGAAAAAGGAGACATGTTTTACGTTGAATAGTCTAGCAAGAGAGAGAGAGAGAAAGCTCTTAGACCCGAGTCTCATACTAAAATTGTACCACTATTAGAGTAAAGCCCTGTACAACAACCAAAAGAAAGAGAGAATATTTATGTGTTCTTGAGATCACATCATGGGGAACAATAGGCGTGAATTTGCATGCAGCACACAGAGTCAAAGTCTTGAAAAGGGAGCAAGTGAGTGTATTTGTAGGAGAAAGTTAAAGAGAAAGGAAATAACACAAAAAAAGGCTAGGCCTGGTGTGTCGTGCCTGTTCCTTATGTCCCTCATGAACTCTATGAATATCCAACAATTGTGATGGAGTGTGCATGTCCTTGCCTCAAGTTGTAAATTATTGTGTGTGGCAAATTCCCTCAAGTGCCCCTCAAGAGGAACCTTTCCCCCCTCATTGTGTGACCCCCCACCCCACCCTCTCTCTCTCTCATTTTTTTAATATGGAAAAGAATCTCAAATACAGTCACGCTACCAAAACCTCCCAAGGGACACTTGAGAGAGTAGTCGTGTAGAGTCTTATGATGCTGAGCTTTGAGCTCATCGATTGATATCTTTTTTTTATAATGAAAAATTTCTCTTTTATTTTAACTATGCCAAATTTTATATTTATTTAACTACTTTAAATCTATCAAGAGCTCTTCAAAAAAATGAATACTTTGGACTGTACAATACACTAATTATTCATACTTTCATTTCATAATTATTGCACTGTCATGTATCACCACTCAATATTCAAATCCCAATTTAATTGGGCATGGAATGGAATATTTTTTTGATAAATAACTGATAATACAAAATAAAAGGATTTTTTAATTGAATTGAAAGGGAAAAATCTTTTTTTAGATATTTAATTAACGTAAATTTATCTACATGCTCGTACAGTCTAGTATCTGTAAATAAAGAATATATCATTTGTTTATTTAATAAATAAAAAAAATAATTTGTCTATGGAATCAATAGAAAGTCAAAAGTTTTTTTTTGACAAGTGTACTGTACTAATAATAGACAAAAAAAACTTTTCAATAATAATTATTTTTGTTCAAGTAGAACAGAAATACACAGGTAAAGTTTTAAAAAAGAAATGGATGAATATAAAAAAAACACAAGAAAAGACAACCTCACTCAAAGTTGTCAAGAGTACACAAACTGAGAGAAATATTTCTGTCAAGTGTGTGCCTCCTTTCTCCCATACAAAAGTTATAATGAGGAGAAGGAGAAATTTGAATCCCTGTAATTCTCTACACTCTCTAATCTAATATTATGACATGACTAATAAGAAAATTAGTAAAATAGGTTCTGTGTAATTTTCAAGCCTCAATCCCCACTTTTTTTTCAAACCACTTTCACTCCCTTTCTCTCTCTCTCTCTCTCTCTCTCTCTCTCTGGCTCGTTTTTCTTTACAAAATTCGTTCCCTGTACAAGCTCACAATTGGTTATAAAATTATTGAGTAATTTTTGAACGGAAAATCTTGTACATTCTGGCATAATAGGGACTAACGAGCCTTTGAGCTAGGACTGAATTTGAGACTAGGCTCAAGTTGTTAACATTGAAACTACCGCCTCTCTCTCTCTCTCTCTTTACACTTTTATATAGTCCAAGAGACGAGAATGGAGAATGTTTTCAAAGAGAGAGAGAGAGAGGTTTGCCTCTTATTCATTGTCTTAGTTATAGTTAATAGGAAGTTGGTTAAGTATATATAATGTACAATATGACTATTATGTACACTTGGATTCATTAAAGGTTACTTGAACACAAGTCTCTTTTTATATGCCCCACTGTCGATGATCAACTATTATGACGTCCATTAATTCCTGTTATGATGCAACTAACATTTTTCCTCTATACACTCCTCAATCCTTATGGAATATTTTTCAAAGCTCTCTTTTTATACAAAAAAGTCGTTTTTATCAATTTTACATTACACATTCTTGTACATTTTCACACAGTTTAATTTTTCATTGATTATTCATCTAAGAACATTAGCATTCTCATACTTTTTCATATAAAAAATTATTTTATGATGTAGTTTGTAGATTGTATAACATTGTCATTTCATTGAGTGAAAATTCTTTTTTTTATATTCAATCATTTCCTCATCTCAAACACTTTCTCTTATTTTCTTTCTCTCTCTTGGAAAAATATTAATCAAGGATGTTTCAGTGTGACGTCTTTAAGAGAGAAAAAACAGATTTTGTTTCTTTGTCTATTTCTCAAGAAAAAAAGTCTCTGACACGATACAAATTAGTCTTTAGTCATTAAGACATTGACCATTTTTGTGTTGCAACTTATACAATGAGTAATGAGGATGAGTTGAGATAGTTGAGCGTATAAAAGAGAGAGAGAGAGAGACTACTCTGATTCATGCTGAGACAGCCGACGCCTACATCATATGTCGTTTCATGGACTATTTTTTTTTCCTTTCACTTTTTCTTGTCGTTCAAACAACACGCAACGCCTCGTTTTCTTTTTGCCATTTTTACTCGTATCACATACAATCATTGGGATATGGGGGTCATTGTGTGTGTGTGTGTTGAGAAAATATTCTAGGCTAAGAAAATGTAATTTATACATGAGGGAAAGCAAGGAAATCCCAGTTCTCTATTTTTCCCTTTCCCTCTTCCTGTACTTTCTCCTTCCTTCACCCTCCTCCTGCGTACAGACAGACTTATTTTTCCTAAAAGCTTCCCTTATTATGTACTCTAACAAGAAAGAAAGTAAGAGAGAGAGAGAGAGAGAAAGGAAAAAATATGGGAGTCAAGTCAAAAAAGCCTCAAAGAAGGCAAAGGGTACGTGTTTATGGGTGTCATATGGAAAGTAATGGTAAGTCGAGTAAAATGACGACAAAGCACTACCCATACAAACACAATTCCATTGTCACGAACAAAAAACATAACTATAAATACACAATACCATTATAATACATGTTATGGATATATATATAGATATGGGGACTATAGACATGTCTTAGAATTCATGAGGGAAATGTTACATGTACATGGCAAATGATTTAAGTATTGGGCTCCTTCTCTTACTGTTGCTTGAGTTGAGGCTGAGGCTGTTGCTTTGTTGTTGTTGGATTTTGCATGGCTTTTATATTTGTAAAAGGAGTTGGTGGGTGTAAATACCACAGAGTATTTCTGTGGTGCGGTGAAAGTGGAGAAACTCTCTCTCTCTCTCACTCTCTCTCCCTCTCTCTTTCTCTACAAGATTAACCATTCAAGGGTAGTCAGGCGTGTAGAGAGATGATCAAGGAAAAAGGAGAGTAAAATAGATATTGTGTAAAATTTGAATTACTCTCCTCATTTCAAATATCCTTAAAAGCTTGAAAACACTTTAAATAAATTAGCTGACAGAAAAGAGAGAGAGAGAAAGTACAGTGTGTTGTATATTTTATGTAACATTAATTTGTTAAAGATATCTCATACTACTTCAACTATACATGACCTTTCTTGGGCTTCATGTATGACCGAGAATGGTGATACTACTTTGGGGTTTGTTGTTCTCTTGTACAATGTACAATTTTCAGTGTACACAATCCCCTTTCTCTTTTATTGACGAGCCTTTTCTCATGTTCTCGTGTACATGTATGGGCATGTAGGTACTAATAGAAAATGTACAGATTGTGTGTACAATGACTGTGAGAGGAGATTGTGATGGAGAAGACAAGAGAGTTAAAAGTAATTTTTTTGGGGGGAGAGACTTGGAGAAAGGATGTCTTACTCTCTCATCTTATCTTTATTTAATTGAGCCCGCATACACATATATGTGTCTATGACATTCCTTAACTTTTTCTTACCTCCCTCCTTCCTTTTCAAATGATTCTTAGTACTCTCTCTCTTGTATTATATTCCATCCTTCGTCTTGCCTATTTTTTCAAGAATGGGCCTCCGATTAAACCGGATGCATTATTTTCTCTCTCTCTCTTTCTGGGAGCTTTCAAGTTGTTCTCGTCTCTTTCTCCAAGTCACGTTTATACTTGTGTGTGTACATTATAAAGGAGAGTAGAGGATACTCCATGGCAGTTTTTTGGGGTGTATTAAAGAAAAGGGTTCAAGTTTTGTGAAAATCCTTTTCAAAGACTGACTACCTTTCTTTACTAAAGATTGCCTTAGTATTCATAATGTTGGTGAGTAGTTCTCAAAGTACAAGTCTTGAGGGGAGGTGAAGCCGGGAGAGGTGGGGAGAAAGATTGTGAGTTGTGACTATGCATGGAGTCGACCTCATTTTCAAAATTTTCTTGTGTTGCATGTCAAAATATAATGTATAGCCATACCCCCTACTTGTCTGTCTCTCCCTCTCTCTCTCTGTACTTTCTCTCGGTTGGTAGCAATTGTTGCTGAAATATCTAAAATCTTCAAGATTGAGAACTTCCTTTCTCCATCTTTGCCCTTTCTCCTCTTTCTATTTATCCAACTCTTAAATTTATAATTCACCTTCTCTTCCTTTCCCTCCGCTCGTTCCAATTTGGAGTCTCCTCTTCTCTCTCTCTCTTGGTCTCTTGCACTGTGTAAATTTTCAAAAACGAAATGCGCAAACACAAACATCATTGAAAGGAATGCCAAAGAGAGAGAGATGGGACGCTCTACTGGGACTTTTTCTCAAAAGGACCTTGTGACACACACGCTGAAAAATCAAGCTCGCCCGTCTCACAGACTAATTTGGTGATTTTCCTAAGTGCACTGCACTTTCTCTCTATCTTCTTTTCTCCATCCCTTGTATCCTTCCCTAACAAACTGTCAAACAATTTGGTAACAAAAAAAAGTTGTAAAGAAAATATGCAACAAGCCATGTAGTCCTGAACATACACAACTTGATTACAAAGCTCATTTTTTGCATGTTTTTCAACTTATTCATCCTCATCCTGTTCCATTACATACATTAATTTTTAATCATTTACAATGTCTTTAAATATCTTTCTTCCTTCATACCAACGAGAGAATATTTTGTCCTCTATCAGTCTCTATATGAAAGCTTAATAAGCTTTCTCTCTCTTTCTCTTGCCTTAATGTCTTACATTCCACATGGAACCCCCCCCCCCTCCTCTCTATCTTTCTCTTGAACAAGTTTTGTGAGGGAAAATGAAAGAGAGGGAAAGTCATGATAATAATATTGCAAGAGAAAGAAAAAGAACAGTGAAAAGCTTAAATGGTGAAAGTCCTACTACACACTCCCCACGTTTATAGGGCATTGAGTGAGTGGGAGTTGGCGATGAGTTTTTGCAATAAGATAGAGAGAGAGAGAGAGAAAGCAGAAAGGAGAAAACGAAAGAAAATCGAATTCCTGCTTCACGGAATCTTCTTTCTATTTCTTCTTCTTCTCTTCATCTTTCTCTAGAATCTTCCTCTCCATTGCCACTGCCAAGACTAGAAAAAATGGAGAAAATTAAAACAAAGTTGGAAAATATATACGGCACGATTGTAATTATAATATGGGCATTATCGTTCCAAATGCTGCCCAAACAACATTTGTAGAAATTTTTTTTTGAAGCCAAGCAAATTAGAACAAGATCTACGGGAACAAGGAGCTTAATAGCTTTTTCTCAACTGCTTTCACAACAGTCAAGTTTTCTCCCTTGATTAGCTTGTATAGCCAAATAAAAAAAAGTGTAAAAGTATATGCACCAGATATATACAACTAAAATAAATTCTGTGTACTAATATAACAAACAAGAATACCCACATGTACACTCACAAGAGAGAGAGAGAGAGTGAAAGCGGAGAAGGCCGGAAATCCTTTTGCTCGTAGGGAGGTCTTGAATAAACGTTTCGTTACGACTACGACCTTCCCTTACTTTCCCCAACATTTTTTATTATGTACAGTACAACTCCCTCATTCTTTACATTGTATTTGTGTATACAAATAGATATGGTCTCTTGAACTATTTACAAAGGGAAAGGAAGAGGAGAAAGGGACGATCTGTACCTTGCACTACTTTCACATTTGTTCTTTCTCTCTCCTTGATTTACTGTACCCCCGAATTTGGATTCTCTTGGCTTATAACCCCTATAAAGCCCCTACTTTTTAACACTTTGAGCTGACATACACAAAATAAACTGAATCTTTCTCTCTACATCACAACCCCCCCCCTCCTCCTCCTCTCTTCTCATCTCCAGTAACACACAAAGATAAATGAGAACATTAAAACAGAATTTTTTTCTTCTTCTTATTTCCTAATACATTTTCCATGCTATTAACTAGTTTTGGAACATAATCTAACTTTCTAGAGAGAGAGAGAGAGAGAGAAAGAAAGAAAAATTAGGAGAAAATGGTTCAATGTTATTCATATGTAATGTACCGTATATACAATAATAGAGATACATATACTAATATACGTCCTAGATATGTGAGGTCATGGGCTAGGGTTGGATTTGGAAGACCCAAAATGAATCTAGAGAGAGAGAGAAAGTATAAGTTTTTCAGGTAGAATTTTGTGTGTAGGTTTAACCTTTTTGTGCATTAAATAAATCACTGCTTTCGTTTTGATAGAGGCCTCGAGGGTAACAACTTTACACAATAAATGTTTACACACTCGAAGGGAGAAACTGACGACCGCCGCAGTTCACACAGAGAGAGTCAGAGCAAGGCCTCACACATTTTCTCTCAGACTTTTTTGGAGAAAAAGAACAAGAGAAGAGGCTCCTGCCATTCTTATGATGGCCTCCGAGAAAAACTTTTCATTCTTCCCGTCCTTCAACTCTCATCTCTCTCTCTCTCTCTCTCTTCCAAGTCAACATCTTCTCATTTTTAATTCAACAACTTTGATTTCCCATCAAATATGTATGCACGTGTGTGTCTGTTCTTATATACACAAGTCACTGTCTCCTATTTTACATGTTCAACTTTTACCAAAAACTCCTCTAAAAATGAAATGAAAATAAAAAGGAGGGAGAGAAGAAAAACTAAAAGTAAATTGGGTGATAAACGTTGGAAAATGGTTGGCATAGAATAGAATAATTTTCCATTCAAAACTTGTTCCAATGTACACACACACAAAATATATTATATATAGCTTGCTTTCTCCTTCTATTACTTTTATGTAGACACAAGTTGTGAAAAAAAAATACAGGGAAAGTCAATTTAGAAATAAATTATTTAATAAATGGGCCCTACAAGTGACAAACAATTCAATTTTCAATTGCCCTTTTACAATCTCTCTACTGTTACTCTTGGTCTCCACCTCCACACACACATACATGTTCTGTACTTTCTCCTTCTATTAGTTTTTTATGTCCAACTTTTTTTTATTGTTGGAAGAATCCCCTTCTTTTTTTCTTGAGCTCCAATCTTTGTAGCACTTTGGGAGCTCAATGTGTTTCTTTTTTCAAGAGAAAAAAAACACCCCAAAAAAATGGCTGTACATGGTGAGAGCGGCGTAAAGGATTTTTACTTGTCACAAGGAATAACAAGAATCCATACACTCTACAGGTTTCAGTTGGAGTAAATGTAAAAAAAGAAGAGAGAGAGAGAGAGAGGGAGAGTGAGTGGAGCAAGCTACTCAGTCCAAATCCGGAGCCAATGAACCGGAGAGAAAGCAAAGTGAAGGAGAAAAGGAAAAGTATGCATGTAATACTGTAATGTAATGTGAGACACATATATACAACTACACACAGCCAAGCCTCTCTCTCTCGAAAACTCAATGAAGCTATTCCTTCCGGTCTCCTAATTCTCATACACTCTCCCTCGCCTTTATATATATATGCAACACCTTGTTCATCAATTTCGACTTTTTTTTCTTTTTCTTTCATACATCAAATTCCAAGGCCTTTCCCTTGAAATGATTTATACAAACCGACGGACCAAATTTTACATCCACTTTCACTTTAGCTTGTTGCCTCAAAGCCATTTTTTTAGTGGGGTGTACATGTTATAAAAGTCAAGGCGAGGGAAGATACGGAATAATTAACGGGAATTTTGTGTGTTGGTCTTGTGGTCATTAAGACATTTACCCCCGTTGGTTATTTTCTAGAGAGAGAGAGAGCTATTTTCTCTTTTGAGGGTTTCGGATGGCTCTATCATTGTAGAAACATTTTTGCCCAGGAAAAAAAGGGAAAATACCCGCGCTTTCATACTGGTCGATATCGTTATTATTGTACTGCAAGGCATGTTCTCTATTCGTTCCTCCTCTCCTGCTGCTCGAGCTGCAAGCTGGAGGATATCGACGAGGAGGTTTTTTTTTTTTTGGGGGGGGGGGGGGGGGTTTTGGTCCTCACTTGATTTCAATTCATGCAGTCTAAAGGCACACATGTGAGATGGACAGTGTAGAGAGAGCCGAATTGAAGTTCTTTTGCACTGAGTCTACTCAATTTGAGCATGTGGACATGTAAAAGCTGTGAACAATCATCTAATGTGCAAGTCTTGTCTCTCTCTTGACTGTGCCAATTCTGTTTCTTCATGTACAACTTTTCACTGTGTCTCCCCTCCCCCTCGTGTGTGTGTGTAGGCGCCCAATTCCAATGACACTTTTACTCTCACACTCTCATCCTCCATATCCAATTTTAGTGTTTCACAAGCATGAGAGAGAGAGAGAGAGAAAGCGGTTGTGGTTCTTGCCCAATCCATTATTCCAAACAGCTTTCTCTTTTCATTTGGACTCATATGTTAAAGCCTGCATATGTGGAGCCTCAAATGAATGGCAAGTATTACTTTCTCCATGTATAATATATGGAAGACCATGTCTTGATAGTCTCATCCCTTGTTATATAATTTATGTGGCTTTCTCTCCCACACTTTCTCTTCTTCTTGTGTCGTCAGGATGAGTCACACAATTAGCTACTGACTTTACTCATCAACTAACAACAACACGAGGACGGGCTAACATGACAAGTTCTAATACCGATCGTGAGTTACTTGTGGTTTGTACAGGAGGAGGTGAGGTGAGGGGAAAGTTGTGATGTGAGAGAAAACCTAATCAAAGTTCTACAGACTTTTCCGTTTATCTTGTATATTCAAGCATACACGCCTCAATTGAAGCGCGGGATCTTCTTTCTCTTGTCAAAGAAGAAAAAGAAGAGAAAAAAACGAGTTTTGGAATGGAAGACGGAGTGAAAGTAAATCCACAGAGTCTGTACAAAATTTGACTATAAAGTTTCATTACTTGCCACTTTGGTGAGCCAAGGCCAAGACCAAATGTTAAATATTAGCTAAGGCAAGTTTATAGTATTAATGGAGATTTCCCCATAGCCATAGCTCTCTCTCTCTTCGTGTGTGTGTCCTCATCTCCACTGTTATTATTGACACTAGTGACTTTATTCTTTATAATAGAATTCCAAGGAGGATGGGAGAGAAGGGAGAAGAAGGTTTTAATAAAGTTGCTTTTAATTCCATATATACCTTTTGAAACTTTTTGGGGGGGTATTTAAAATGTGAAGGAGAAGACAAATAACAATTTTCTCTGTCTCTCTCTCTCTCTCTCTTTCTTCTCATTCAGTCCATCCATGACTCCTTGTCATCTTTTCTATAGTCTGATTAAAAATTGAAATTGAGTTTCCCTTCATCAACTAGAAAACTCAATCCGATTACTTTACTTTACTCATCCTACGAGGGGAGATCAAAAAGTAATGATTATGATTTTTTATCTCGGTTCCTTGTAAACCGATCACCAAGATATTTGAG
>JAQIVZ010001718.1:0-28373 GCA_034700945.1 Arrhopalites spinosus
TGATCTATATAACATTATAAGCGCTTTTTGGGGTGGGCGCTTATTGGAGGTAGGCGCTTATTTGTCAAATAAGGTCAACGGGTAGGCGCTTATTTGGGAGTGGGCGGTTAAACGGGAGTTTACGGTATTTAGAGTTTTGTTGTAAGTATTCAAGAAGCAATTCATATTCATCATACAAGTGTGAAGTAAAAGAAGCCGAAAATTTTCTTGAAAATGTATATTGTATGTTATAGCTAGTAGCCAGGATTTTATAGAAATGGAATTGTGCTTGGATGCCTTCATTGAAATTCTTTTTTTTCTCTCTCTCTCCCTCCTTCTTTTATAACATTTATCTATATATATTCCTGTTTTATGCTTGTTATAATGATGGTGGTGACTCTCACTTTGGTACATTTTTACAAGACTTGTACCTCTACATACAATAGTACATAGAATGGAAGTATTCCACAGGTGCAAGTTAAACATGTAGGAAGAATGTAGATCAAGACAAAAAGAAACACAATAGACAATAATATGAAGACTATTAGATGTTTTCGGGTACCGCATTCATTTCCTTATGTTGTACGACGTCTACCTAAAATGTACAATCTCATTTTCTATAGTTAGTTAATATTAAATGTACATTTGTACAAATGTACAGTAAAATGAAACTCTGTACATTTTTGTACAGACCAGACTTACTTTGATTTTTTCGACTCCCTCTCCTTCAGGTTACATCCACATGGAGTCTTTTTTTGATATGTATTTTTTGATACTAACAGAGTTCATCCAAATTATATATATATGTATATGTATGTATATTTTGAATAATATAGTAAAGAAGATAAAATGGAGGGACTACTACTTGTACTTGTACTCTTGTCAGTATTGGAGGGAGAGTCAAAAGCCTATATTTTAAAAAGTTTGTTCTGCAACACGCTGCAATTACTTGAGCATTTTGACTATTATCTCATTTTAATGGGAATTTTTTTAAAATGTCACGGGACAGCCCCAGTATTCAACACAGACACATTATTATTACATATATAAAATATAATAGTAAAAAAAACCTAACATGGAGATACACCAAGTACTCTAAGCTCCACTTGCATGAACATGAAAAAGTTGCAATTGAGTGAATAAACTAAGTTGGCATGCATTGCTGCATGGCAGACAGTATAATTCTAACCTCTGTGAACATGCCATTGTTCTTATTTGTATTCAAAAAAGGGCCATCATTAACTTTTGTGTATCTGTGGTGGAAGATTTTTATCATGTAAAATTTATATAAAATTACCACGGAATGAAACATGTAATGTAGTAAATTAATGTGCTTACCGTGTATATACAATTTGAACACATTTTTTGGAATTATGATGATAAAACTCTATTTATTTTTGTATTTATTAAAGTCTCCTTTTTGTCCCTCTTCCTTCACTTCCACTACAGACTACAGATAGTGTGTGTGTGTGTGTGATGGTCCTGTATAATTTCCTACATTTTAAAAATAAAGAGGAGCTCTCGATGAACTCTATTGTAGTTTAAATGTACTAGAAAATAAGAGTAACCAGTAATTTATTTTTCTATAATGAGAGTTTAAAGGTTGATTTTTCTTTTTTCCCTCATTTTTTTTCTCAAAAAAAGGTAATAAACCCCCTCACCTCTATCCTCCACTTGACTACTTGCTACTATCACCTCCACATGTTTTTATTGATGTCAGTTACTCATGCAATAGGAGAGGGGACGTTTATTTGACTTTGTAGTTCTGTTAGTGTTGGGTAATAATAAAACATTCAAGGATGTAGGTAGTAGCTAGGTTTTTTTTTTTGTTGTTGTCGTCGTTGTTTGTTGTCTCTCTCTCTTTAAGATTTGTACGTTGACTTGGATTGTGTATTTAAAAGTCAAATGATGACTGAAAAACCAACAAAGACGGAGAATTTGAACGTGAGGATTTCTAACTAATGAAATCTGTGTGTCTCTCTTTCTCTCTCTATGCAATGAAATGAAATGATTTACGCTTAGGAGCAAGCCCATCGCAAGCCTCAATAAAGAAACAGATATTGTTGTTGTTGAAAACGTTAGTGCGGCAGTTGAAGGAAGGACATGGAAAATGTAGTACTCCATCTCCATCCATCTCTCGATAGAAAAATAAAGAGAGAGAGAGAGCAAGTTTTAGTGTGTGATGTTCATAATGAAAGGGTCTCTTTTTTTCAGCCATTGTCGTGTATTTACAGGAATTTTTTGACCCCTGGGGACGTGCAGGTAAAGGCGAGTTAAAGTGTACATGGTTCTTACCTGACATTACGAGCTAGAGAGAGAGGGATAGCAAAAGCTCTGACATGGAGTGAAGTTCAAAAAGATTTTTTTGTGTGTGCTCTATTGTATTCTGTTGGCAAGAAGAAGGGGGCGAGTTTACGCCCTACAGCCCATATGTAGTGTAGTATAAAACTAATGTTGAATATTTTCTCTGTAGACTTGTAGAGTGGGGTTCAGGTAAGGACATACACTCTACTTACATCACATTTCAACATTTCACATCAATTCAAGTACAGTCTCCATGTAAATGAATGAGTTTGAATTAAAGTATACCACGTCAAAAAAAAAAATTTCAAGTAGATGTATCCCTCACTTGAGTTGATCATTGTAGGGATGGCATGATTATATATTTTTTTTCTTCTAAAAAAAATGTTCATCTTCTCTCTCTGTGTGTTACACCGAAATAATAATTTATTGTGTACTTGTAATAATTTTAATTGTGGAGAGAAACAGAGAAACATTTCCAACATTAATTATTATTATTACTTAATCGTATAAATTATTTTTGTTTCTATACAATGTACAATCTGTACATACTTATATGTAGACAGTACCTATGTACAGATATAGGTATTGTCATTGCTTTGTGGAGTATATAGATTATTAAATGAGGAAAAAAACCAGTTCAATTATAATTGAGTTTTTTTTCTCTTCATGTTCTTGAGTTTTCTTTGAAAGTTATCGCGGCAGAAGAAATTAGAAAAAAAAGACTTTTGGGTTTTACCATAGTTTTACCATCTAAACGATGCAAATTAATCTCTCTCTCTCTCTCTTAGTTTCTTATGACTATGTCTGTTTGTGTGTAAAGAAAAATAAAATCATTATGATTATTATGCCAACCCTGCGGTTGAGCAATTTAATTTTTTTTTGTGGCAATAATGTATTTAGCGTACAAATGAAAGAAATTTACATTTTCATTTAGGCTATGCTTTGAGTCAATTAATTTACGAAAGTCATTCCTCATTGTTCAGTCTATAGAGAGTGTACATACGTAAATGTGTTGTCGGACAAAAGTCTTTTTTTATATTGTACATATTTACTGTAAGGGTTTACATGTACATGGCTCAGTTTTAGTCATGGAATTGTACAGGGATTTTTATTTATTTTGTGGCGATATTGTAAAATATGTGTTAATTGTTATTTAGGTATTCATATTTTGAGAAATTAAATAATATTTTTATTTAATTTTTTATGATGACATATTTGATAATTGTTTTTAGAAAAAAAACATATTTAATATCATGGTGAGAATTTCATTTCCATATGATTACAATTTCCTTTTATATACCTTGATCCTAATTAGGGGTCATATTTATTGTTATACAGTTTATAATATTTTATCATTCTACATATTTTATTTTAAGTGGGACTTGGGACTATAGACGATATGAAAAATTGTGTAATTTGTAGTTTTCAGTTTAAATTTTTTAGATAATTTGGCTCTAATATATTCTCAAGAATTACAAATGTTCAAAAATTCTCTACGACTTTACATAGGTCGAGTAAAGGTCATCTGAGTTCTCAGTGTGACTTTTTTTTTGTAAAAAAAATAAAATAAAAATAATTATGTAAAATGTGAAAATATTATGCTGATTGTAAAAATAATGTCTCTGTGTGTAGAACCATAGGACTCCATTTTTCAAGTTTTATATATCTTTTATTTTTCAATTAATATTTTATCCCTTTCATCTTTTATCTTGAGAAATATTTCTTTCCTATCATATTCATAACTAGAGGTATAAAGATGTACGATACATGAAAGTTAAAGGTAAGAGAGTGTGAAGAATTTTTTTAAAAATGTTCCTTGCTTCAAAGATGAGAATAAGAATAAGTTAAGCAATTGCATAATATACATTCATTCACTTGTCTATGTTGTATCATTTGATTTGGTCTAACCCTTTTGGCTTGCCGGCATTAACCGTCATCACAGATGATGATGATCGGTGTTGCCATTAGGAGAGTTGTAAGTCAGTTTTACATATAATAAAAATACGTTGAGTTTTACTATTCACTCGTGGTACAACTTTTACATCTTGACTATCACACTGGACACCTTTTTTTGCATTAATATATTATTTCTTTTATGCTCGTATTTATGTCATTTCATATGAACTTCTCTTCTCCTTCGACTCTCTACGTCTTGATAATATTTTCGACGTCATGATATTGAAAGGAGGCAATGTACCAAATGCTAAGTGGAAAATCTTTTGTATGTTGTGTTGTACACACAGATATGAGACTGTATCTTTTATAGCACTCAACAAAAAAAGTTTTACTCTGTACTTGCCTTTCTTCTTGTTTTTTTTTTTAAATTTTCTGATGATGACACATACCCCTTTGATTTTGATGGGTGATATCTCTAATGTGCGGGTGTGCAAGTTGGATACTGAATTGTGACCACATCACAACAACTATTAACGCATACCCCCATCAGTGTCAGTGTCATCCTGCATCGAAAAGGTTTTTTTATAATAATTTTACTTTGCATGAACATCAGCTCAATAAAAAATTTTCAATTCCGTTGACAAATGGAATAGAGACGTACCTATAGGTATGTATGTCTTTTTGATTTGAGATGGGAAGGGTACAATAAGTATTAAATACATAAATGGAGAAGGATTCATGTTCAATATTTGTTTAGTTATTTTCAAATCAAATGTAATAATAATGGAGGGAAAAATTTTTTGATCAAGTTATATTTCAAAATGTGGCATGACTCTGTTAACCCCTTGTAGAGATACGAGTATTTTTACAGGGATAAAAAATGGGGTAAATGTCATTTGAAAATGTGAGGGTAATGCGATGCACAGAGAATAATAATTTAAGTCTATTGTACACACATACTATAGTTTCCTGCCTCATGAATTTTATGACATGAAACTCTTGTCTCTGTCGGTTGAAAGAAAATTACAGGTTATCTTGTTGCATTTGTATCATCAAAATTTTAATTGAAGTGGTAGTCTCTTTTTTTGGTTGTTCACAGTTTTGTAGAGAGAGAGAGAGATGTTTGCGGGGACACAGACAATTACACTAGTATTATCAAGGTAGTTATCCCCCCTAAACCGCGTTGAGAATAATAGACCATCTTCTCTAGTCGAATGACATATAGACAGTTAATCGCCAGTGCATGCTTCGAGGAATAAAATAAAGGTTCAAGTAATTTTCGTGCTTTTAACATATAAAAAGAACATGGATGTCAACCCTTTTTTTGAATTATTCAACTCAACTCAATCTATCCGTAATATATACATTTGTATGTATAATAATATCAAATGTGGAGTTTGACAAAGAGGCGACTTGTTGTGATGATAGTCTATTTTGTACATATATACAAAATAGTAATGTTATACATCATTATGATGCAAAAAAGTATAGATTTTGGGTATCATTGATTATCTAATTTAATCTCTTTTGATATGACTGGCAGCCTCACTCTTTTTTTTGTGATGAGACTTGAACTGAGAAAGTGAGCAGCGCGGCACCTGAAAAAGCTCATTGTGACAACGGGTTTGATTACAATCGAGATGAGTTTTTCATCATGGCTTAATGATATGAGAGTTGTTTTTATGTGTAAAATAAGAATTATATGATAGTGTTGTTGGAATAAAAAAAATAGTGTGTATGAAGGGCCATGTGTGTGTGAGAGAGAGAGAGGGACGTGCGTGTTGGAGGTGGACTAAACTAAAGTATGCACAGACATATGTTGTGCCTTGTCTAATCTGTCTAGATTTTAGCCAACCTTCCTTCAGGACCCCACGTCCATGTATAAATTATGGAATTTTTAATGAACTCATTGTTTAGTTTTGCAACTTGTTTTTCTATACTTTCTACATTTTCCATGTTCCTTTTTGCTCCTTGTTATAATCAGAACTTAAGTAATTCATGCTGACCCGCCCCTTTGATGTTTTTTTGGTTTCGTGGGCGGGTTTATATGTATGGCTGGCTGGAAAAAAAATGCCACATTAAAAGTACTTTACAATCTTCTTTAATAACATCTAAATGGATTAACTCTGCTTTTACGCCATTCCTTACGATGATAGCTAAAGGTTTAAGATAAATGAGGAGATTTTTTTCCTCTCCTCTTCTTTCCCTTCATAATATTCTTCTCTTAATTGTTCTTTCCATTGTACAGGTGCGTAAAATTCTTTGGTTCATCATCGACAGCTCATCACTTTGCCTTGAAAGTTTATTTCCTTTTTTTTTAAAAAAAACTCATTTCTCTCTACAAACTTTACAACATAATCTTTGTTTTAACACACACACAAAGGGTCATGCAATCTTATTTGTTAGTATTCTAAGGTAAAATATATTTCGTGTTAATATTTTCCAATTTTCAAAATTGGAATTTTTCAATAGTATAAACTTTTTATATTTTGGTTGTTAGATTCTCAATTCCACAAAAAAAGTATTTTGTCCCCACACAAAGATTCAAAAGATGCTCACACGTCACACACACACACACACACAAAAAACTTTTCTTTTTAATAGAGAAGGAAAAAAAAGTAAAATGGTTGAAGAATGATAAAATTTTAATAATATATTGGTAGGGAAAGGAATAATTAGGTAAATTAAGTGAATGTAAACATACATATTCATTATGGAGTCGTTATTATTTGTGTAAAAGTGTAGGGATATAGTGATACAAATCAAAATTATCTTGAGAGCAATCTTTTGGAGTTTAGCGAGTATGTGTGTACAGATATATCTTCTTTTTTTGTACACACACATATATATATATATAGGTATGGTAATAAACTTTTAAAGCATGAACTGTCTGGAATAAACTGGGAACTTTTCCGTTGTATCCGTTGAAGATAACGATAATGATGGGTGGTGATGACGAAAAAATTCATTCTTTGTACTATGGCTCGGGCTGTGTGTAGTTGTAGTTTGTGGCACTTATTTTCCATTCTGTTCCGTCCCTTTCATCTTTCACTTCACGTCCGCAGAGCTTAGTTTCGATATATTATTATTATACATTTTGTATATACTGTAAAAAAAAACTTTATGTTGTAGATAGATAACTTGTAGAGATACAATGTACAAAAATGTAGTGTATAGAGAGAGAGAGAGAGAGACTTACATAAGAAATGGGAACAAGTATAGTACCATTAGTTGGTTAGTTTTTTTGTTCAACTCTATTCCATGTATAATTGGGAATAAATTTAGTCCTGGTTACAATTTGGAAAAGGAGCAACTCAAAGCCAAGAACATAACAAGGTTGATTAGAAGCTGCAGTTTTTTAAATGAGGAAATCAATTAATTTTTTGTATGTACAACTCCACATAGCTTTGGGTGTACATGTATGTGTGTAAGAATACATGTATTATATTTATGTATGTGTGTTTGCTAGGGGTTGTTAAGTCCAGCAGCAATGCTGGCACCATCAACTAGAAGCGCTTAGTTATTTCTTCTCCTTTTTTGGGAAGCCCAGTTGATTTTTGGGAAAGAAAATGAGCTTTTTATTGGAGGGGGGCTTCTCGCTGGATACACTCTCACTCTCTCTCTCTCTTTGTGTGTGTACATGTACAGTAATATTAAAGCTGACTATACTTTTTTTTCTAGATACTGACATTCAATTACTCTTGGAATCAGAAAATTGCATCCTTTCAGGTCATTGAGGAACGAGAATAGAATTTCATATACGGAGGCGAGAGAGAAAAAAAATAAATAGCAGCCACTTTAGCAAGGCATTACTTTTATGACATCCAAGTCCGCCTATATTTCCACAAAGCGTGTAACTAATGCTTTTTAGGCAGTAAAACAATTGGAAAAATGTTCTCTTTTGGTAACCATTCGGATAATTTCTAACTTTACATTCCTTAGAACTTTAAATCAATTTTTTCCATTCAAAATGAAAAAAAGAAGAGAAAAGTTTTTTTTTTCAATCTTCATATTTTTATTGTTACAGATATTCCTTCACATTTAGAATCATCCTAATCTCTTGCATCTTGAGTGAACTATCTTTATCTTTACTTTAAAAATATATATATGACTGCATCATGGGGCCAAGAATATTGTTCAAAATAATTTAAATCTTTTCGACTCGGTACTTTTACTTTATACCATGAGAAAGCTGCAAGTGTTTTCAAGTTGATGAGAATGATTTAAAATAGCTTACTAATTAGTTGTTGTTTTGTCAAAAATAATATTTTAAAAACTTATTTTGAAGTGAGACAAGACGAGTACAATGTACACGTTTGTTATATACACGTATAAAGTTTTTGTACCATGTGCTGAAAATTCAACACCTTACACCGAGAAAAGCTTTTTTTGTAGGGGGGGGGGGGAGAGATGGGTGGATGGATTTTTTTGGTCTTGAGAGTAGATTTTGTGTAGACAGGCGACAGGCTGTACCTCCCTTCTTTCTCCCTCATCAGCGTGTATGTGAGTTGGGGGTTTTTAGGTATATAATTGATTTCGTAACGGTTCGTTAGCCAAGTTAGGCAGTTAGCCCAATTACCCTTGTGCACCCTTACTCACCACTCATAGTCAGTACAATTCACTAACTTTCCAACCACTCTTGGTGGATCCCTTCATTTTCACCGAATTCGGATTATCATGAACCACCATCCGTGGAGGGAGGGAGAGAGAGAGTATGTGTCTCACTGTTAACGCTACTATTAAATATTGGATGCGCGTAGTCATATATAAACCTCAAAACGAGGCTAGGGAACATATGTACGAATACTATGGAGGTATTTTTGACTCTATAAATTGCACATGTACCCACATGGAGGTTATAGGAAGTCATGTATTATTATTTTCTATATAAAATTATATAAAATTTTCATTGCACGTGGACAAAATATTTATAAACTAGAGTTGTACTGTATTTTATTAGTTCAATCCATAGTTTCCATCAATCTACATTTCAAAAATTGATATCATGTATTTGTCTCTGACTCTATCAAGTATTTTGGTGGGTGTACACATTCATTTTCCCCTGACAGAGTAAACGCTGACAATGATTGAAATCATAATTTTTTAAAGTGTATATTTAAATGGTTAAAATCAATTTTAAATCATATTTTGTGTACTCAAACTTGCTTCTAGTTACCTTTTCTATATAATTATTTTATACAATTCGACTAAACTCAATAGAGAGATCATACCTCCTTTTTTGAATAATTATGTCAATCAAAAAAAGGTATAATTATATGTACGAGTATCATAACCATTTTTTTGTGTTACAAACGTTCATGTGTGATTTATTAACTTTTTTTTGAGGGGAGAACTGACATAATTGTCAAATTTTAAATATGGTTTTTTTTTGAGTAAATAAAAAATTTGTGGTTAGAAAAAAATACCTTTAGCCAGATAATATTTTTTTGGAGTATAATTTTGGTCCAAAATATTTAATAGAGTATAAAAAAATTGGTAGTATAATGTTTGAAGGGGGCACTTGTTTAAAAAATTAGGATGATTCGTTGTGACGCCATTTATTATGAGTATTTCTGTTGTTCTCTCTATTCTAAAAAAAAGTGTTGCGTGTCAACACAATTTTTGTAACCACACCAGAGAGAGAGAGAGAAAAAAAGGTAAATGTGAGTTAATCTTTGTGAAAACTGAAATTAAGTAGACTCATGTGTATGAGTGATGAGGATGATGAATACAATTTTGAGGAAATTTTTATCGCCACCTCTTTCTGAAAAGGACAAGGTGGAACATAATGAATTCAACAATAATTATAATAATAATACGTGGGTAGGATGATGATAATGGGTAGAAAATTAAATAAAATATAATTTTTACAATATTTCTTTTTTTTCTGTCATTTTCACAGGAATTTGGAATAATTCTACCGTACACAAGGGATAGCATGCATCGAGAGTAAAAAAAAAGTGAGACAGAAAAAAAAGAAGAACGTGTGTGAGTGTGTGTGAAGTGAGTCAAGAGTCGGTAAGAATTGTCCATTGTTATATTATTTTTAGTGTTGATGTTCATGTGTGAGTCATGCAAAGGCTCCTGTAATGAGCAGCATTGAATAATTATGTCCATCTGTATTTTAAACATTCTCCATTTTCCCTGTAACTTGAAAAAGAGACTAAAGTTTTTGTATCTGTACTGATACTTCACTTTTATTTAATAAAAATGAAAGGAAAAGGGAACCCACCTCAATTTTTATTTCAGGTTCATAAACACGAAGACGTGAATCATTGAGAAAAAAAAGAATTATCAATTTTGACACTATCTTCTCAATACTTTTCTGATTCATTTTATCTGTAGAAACTACATAAGAAGGAAAAATAAAATTATCTTCAGAAAAAAACAAGTCACACCAACCACCGTCTGTCACTTTTTTTTGTGAGACAAGTCTGGTTGCTCATTAAAGAAATTTTCTCTGTCTCTCTCTGGCTTGGTGTCGGTCGAAAGGGAGCGGAAATTCTTGGGGAAGAAATGAGACTCTACAATAAGTTTACTGTATAGGACAGGGGCAGGGGGGTATATGTGTAGTCTGTAGGTATATTATTATGTCACATAGAAGAATTAATGAAAAGGTAAAGAGAATAATGAAGCGTATTTAAACAAGGGAGATTGTAAATGTTGGTTTATTTAATGATGATAGAAAATTAAGTATGAATTGAAATGATGTGTTTGTGTGAGAGTGAGAGAGAGAGAGTTTGGGGGATTGGGTGACTTGGGATTGAGATAATAATGTAGAATTGTAGTAGGAAACTGGACGAGGGTTTTAAAATGATTTTTACTACACTTTTAGAGTATAATACGTACATATATAAATTAAATAGAGATATGTGTGTGTCCAGTTTGGACTTGGGTAGTGACGTGTGTAAAGTACAAGTGTTTATCATTTTGACTTCTTTAGAAATTGAGGATTTTTGTTTCACGCGCCGTATTTTCCTTTTTGGAATAATTACGAGGGATGGTTTGGACATAGTCAGTGCTAGCCGGCAGTTAATTAATAAACGTGTGTGTGTGGCAATTATTTACAGGAAGTTGTTATAATCAGCTGTTTTAATTGTCTTCTCTGTTGTTTGACACGGCTCAAAGCATTTCAACTGCTGGCCTAGGCAACTTGTTCATGTGTACTAGTAGTGGGGAGTTGGGGAGTTCGTAGTTGATGTCTATGCATCGACTGTGTGGGGAGAGAGAGAGAGAGAGAGAACGTGAGCTGATGTTTTAATTTGGAATTTCTCTAGTCTCATTTCACTCAACTTAAGTATGTGTAGAGATATGGGGATGCTCGAGCAAACTTGTGGGAAAATTGTGGTAAATTATTGGACTGACTAAAAACCCAAAAGATTATATCTAATGATCATCAGCATAATGATAATGACTCTGAACCAAACTTTAACGTTGTTATATCTGTATTATTATTATTACTCATTTTTTTGCATCCATCTTCTCTACATTATTCTTACATAGGAGAGACTAGGGGCTATCCATACATACATGTATAAAAATGTAGACTTTTATATTGGTTGTAATGGTTGACATAAAACGTATGGAGAAATCAAAAGCAATTTCAACATTTAAAAAAAGACTTTTATTTTTCTAGTTCCTGGCATCTCAAGGTTAAGATAATAATTTTTATAGTCAAATGGAAATGGCCAAAGAATTTATTTTATTTTGTGCAACATGTGACTACACACACACACACAATTTTAATTTAAATATCAACAGAGTTATATTGGCAATTGGTATTTAAGTTTATGGACAAGTTATAATTTGATTAAATAGAAAAAAAGGGAATATAAATTTTATTTCTCAAATACATACAATAATAACAAATCCTCTTGGACTTGGAATATGACAATCAA
Organism: Arrhopalites spinosus; assembly: GCA_034700945.1. Taxonomy (NCBI): domain Eukaryota; kingdom Metazoa; phylum Arthropoda; class Collembola; order Symphypleona; family Arrhopalitidae; genus Arrhopalites; species Arrhopalites spinosus. The sequence continues at coordinate 12,078 of JAQIVZ010001718.1, forward strand.
ATTAATGGAATGAGATTGGATTGACTTGACTCATTTGAAGTGGAGAGGGAGAGACTAAATGTAGATATATATTTTTTAAAATACAATCAACCACACAATAAAAAAATATTAGTTAATATACATAAGGCAACTAAGGAGAGTTAAGTGAGCATGGGGGATCATTTGGGTGAGTGTGGGCTGGCCATGCATTTATTATTATTATATTGTACATTCAAATTCAACGAGGCATCGAAAAGTAGAGAGAGAGAGATGTGTGTATACAAATCTTGAAGGATTTTTCAAATGAGTTATGCACACTTGTACATATCCTCTCCTCTGTGTATTATAATATAGGCAAAAGAACCAGAACATAAATCAGAGTTGAGAGAGAGAGAGTCGAACAATGTTGATCTATTACACAGATGCAAAGCCAAGACATTCTCTTGTGTGGCCCAACGGTCTCAAATGAACCGTCAGTGACCCTCTAAACACTAAACACCCTGAGTACGCACTAGTCTCTCTCTCTCAAAAAAAATCTATGGAACATTGAACATAAAATCGGGTTGTTGACAAGCCTTAGCCTCCCATCACCCAGCCCATCACTACATTTCCATGCCAGTCAACATTACACCCATACAGAACAAGGTTGAGAGAGAGAGAGAGAGAGAGAGAGAGTATATGAGTTACAATGAAATGGTTCCCAGACCAACAGAATCCTCTCAAAACTCGTCATTTTATCCTCTTTACGTTATTTTTATTTTTTTCCCCTTCATGCAATATAATTTTTCAGAAAAAGAGAGAGAGAGAGTAGAGTACACTTAAATTTCAAAACTAAATAGGGAAAGGACCTCGTGAAATTGCAGGTAGAAAAAAATATCTTGTTTCTAAATATGTACAATATATTTAAATGCTCTTTCTGTTTTTATACACATTTCTCTCTCTCTCGTGGACTCTGAAATGGTTAAATGAGTTGAACCTAGGAGTGTCGTAATATAAGTAGAAAGTTAAAGATTATATTGAAGAGTGACATAAGTATGTACACTTGAGTGTGTGTGTAAGAATGTAGGCTTGTTTTATGAATAAATAGTTGAAAAACAAAACTTTAGTTAGGTAAATACACACACATGGTATAGGAGTCATGTATTGAATGTAATATACTTTTTTTTTTTTCGTTTTCCCCTCCTCCTCTTTTACTGCTCCAACTGTTTAGTTTGGATCACTCAGATCAATGGAAAAAAATAAGGAGAACTTAGCAATGTCTATTGACAGCTTGAGCTTTGCACTGGTTACGTACCATTCATATCTAGATTTTGGTTTTGACAAGTTTCTCGGTTTGGGTTACATTCTCTTACGTACACCGTTCACGTTCATCTCTCTCTCTCTCTGTTTCCATCTCCAGTTTGTGGGGGTACATAAGGGGAAGCGGGCGGAAATCATGATGGAATGGGTGCAGCTGGTTGTTCTTTTGCCTAGTTTGTTGGACTCTGAGTAAAATAAAAATGGTAATGGTATATTGAGCGGTTGGTTGTTGGGCATATATGACATAACTTAGAGGTTTCCAATCTTCTCCAGAAGAACAAGACGAGAAAGAATAACAACATATATCAGTACAGTATAAGACTTAGAATGGCCACTGGGCCTCACAATTTCCCACTACTTATCTACATAGCACACAGATTCTGCATGGTCCAATAATGTTTTTGGTGTCTTGCCATTGCTCTCTCCAGTCTCCAGTCTCCTTCATGGCTTTTCAACATTGGTGACCCTTGATATTGTACATTTTTGAGTGAGGGACTTGGAAGCCATAAAGTATGTGGAAAGTGGTTGAGGCTTAGGAGCATATCCGTGTCTATATATTATTTTATATATTTTTTTTGTTATATCTGTAGTGTCAAACCCGGGATTTTAAAGTGGGGTTGAGAAGGAGAGAGAGAGAGAGAAATACATATAAATTTTTGCTCCCATAAATTTTTCGCCCAATTGAGTACTCAAATGGGTCACTGACGAACATGCTGGGTACTAATGTAGTAAATGTAAAATAACATGGATTAGATTGCATTCTCCCAAGTCACGATTATTGTGGCATTTCATGCCTGCCCTGCCTTCTTGGTTCGGATTTTCTCAGGTTTTTTCTCTCTCTTTCACATATTATTATGGTTGTGCTATTCTATTCTCCTTCTTGTCTACTTGACTTGCCTTCTGTCTGACTATTCAGATGTGAAAAGTGGAAAAAGTACTTGTTGAGTCTCATGCTCTGTCATACAAGAGAGAAGTATAAAAAAGGAGGGAGAGAGAAAAAAAGGGGAATTCTTTCTTACTCCAGCTGACGGTAAGATTCAGTTTCACTAGGTAGAGTCGTAAGTAAGCATGGGTGGAAGGAGATGTTTATGGGGATGTTTGTACATGTAAAGATCCAAACTCTCTGTCTTTGTCGTCATACAATTTCTTCCTAATATGTGTCTAAACAGCTCGACATGTACTACTTATGTACATGCTTTACCAATTTTTTACTACTTTTAAACTAAAGTTTGAAATTTTCTGTAACCAATGGCCATAATACCTTTGGCTTTTTAAAAGAATCGGTGTACTATTTTTTTTCACTTGTTTTTGTACAGATATACTGTAACAATGCGGTGTATGTACAAATGTACAATGAGTATCAGTTACGTGTACTTGTGAATCCAACGAGTACTCTCAAATCTGCTGGTCAAATCTAACTGAATTATGGATACCTCATTTTGTCCTTACCATTCCCTCAAGAGGAAACATTGAACTTCAACTCCTCAACACTGATCTTGTAGATACATGATAATTTCTATTGTGTGAACGACACAATTTTTTTCTTCTCTATACTTATGTATCCATAGATAAGCTCTATTGGTATGATGTAGTTCTTCTTTGACGTCAGAATTCATTCTCATCTGTACAGATGCTAGTAGGCAAAAAGGGGGAAAGATTGATGAACAAGAAGAGAAAAATATTTGAGACTGTACTATTTATCTGTACTTGTACAAAATTTTCTTTCGTTTTTTTTCCCTTGAAGGATGAATTGTGTTTGAACAAGACTAAAAAAAAGTCAGTAAAAAACCATCAGTTTTAATTTTTCATTGTATTTATGTACTAGGAAATTTTTTTTGGAGGAATTGTACTCTTTACAAATTATTTAGAGGACTCTTAAAACAGCCCATAATAATCATTGGGGGAATCATATAAGAGGAAAAAAAAGAAGTTTCAATAATTAGGTTACTCAATGTCTTTACATTTTGCTCATCAATTCTATGTCTGCATCTTGCCCCCTTTATGTACAGTCTTGCTCTTGGTGTGCTCTCTGTGACTCATAAAAACCTCCGGTGGATAGTCTTGTTGGCTCCATATTTTACATTTCATTGCCTGAAAACGCCTTTATTCCAGGTTCCAATTACCTTCAAGTGCTCATTTTTGGTCATAACAATGCGGTCAAGGTATTGCGAGAAGCGCTCATCCTCAACAATATAATAAAGTTGAAAAAAAATAAAAATAATGGAAGCACAAAAGTATAAACTATGGTGAGCATGTTATTCTTTTTCGAGACATATTACTCTACAAATGTACCTTTTGTACAACAGTACTGTGCTCACTACGTGTTTTTTGTACATGGTGGCTATATTCATGACTCTTTTAATACATAATGCTCTCTCTCTCTCCCCTCTGTAAACTTTACTTCATGTTTCTTTTTTTTCCTCCTCCTCCTCTTACTATAATTTTTATGCTCGGGTAAAGCTTTACGAATGCCAAGGAAATTCGTAATAATATTCATTAACTAGTAAAAATTGCCATTGTCTTATAGAATGACTACGTGCGCTGTAATTATGGGCCATTTTAAAATTTTCTTAAGTCTTACGGGGCGGAGTTTGAACAATCTTTTATACCGGAGTTTTTAACTTTTCCCGAATATACTTTTTTTCTTTATGGACTACTCCTCTACCATAAATATATTTAATGATAAATATGATGTGTACTATAATACATGAGTTTACGTTTTATTGTTGTCGTTATTATACTCTTAAATTTAAGAATATTCATGAGGGAAAAAAAGCTTTTTTTTCAACGAAAGTCAAAAAAATATAGTAAAAATTGGATTTTTAAAAAATTAGTTTTAACAATAGTTTATTGAAATTTTAAATTATATTTAAATCTACTTAAAACGTTTAAAGTCAAAACTCCTTTGTAATAATTTTAACTGTACAGAGATACATGGAGAGGGATCAATTAAGGGAGGATGATGAAAATGGAGACTTGGGATGAAAGTGCTAAAGAGTAGGGGGTTATATATAGAATTTTCAAGAGTAAATAGCCAGAGAGAGATGGATTGTCAGTACTGGGAAAAGAATTAGCTGGAGCCCTCCTCCTCCCCCGCTTTTTTTGTTCTTTGAGGGAATGTAAGAGACTAACTCTGTTACTTTTCCATGAAAATGGTAAAGTGAAGCCCGGTCTAGAATAAACTTGATGGTGAAAGTAAGAGATAAAGCGTAGTTCGGGAGGAAGAATGGTATGAAAATTGAGTTAAATTTCAGAGTTGGGAACGGTCACCTGGGACAGACTGAATGTCCCTGTAGGAATCAAGAAGGAACTCAAACCCCGTTGAAAAATTTACCCGTACAAAAAAGTTTCGTTTGACTTTATATTTTTTAAAAAAAGTATTTTATCCCAAAGAATTCTCTCTCTCTCTCTCTCTCTCTCTCTCTTGGTTTCAATATATCTGAAATTTTTAGTAATGGCATACATATAGTCTAATAATTGTTTTACATGCCATAAAATATTTCAAATCGAAAGATGATCTTCATAAGAATATAAAGATGAAGTTTTTTGTGTGAATACAAAATAACAAAAAATTATTTTTAAAAGTTCACAGCTCTAGTAAATTTCCCTCTCTCTCTGTCACCTCAGTTAGAGACCACAGGAACACAACCGTTTAGAAATCGTTCATCAACATCCGAGAAATGTATATCTATTCCTATGTCGTAACTCTTTCTCTCTCTATCTCTGTCTGCTCTACGATCTTTCCTTCGCATCTCCCCTCTCTCTCTTTGGCTGTGAAAATTCATGTGATTATATTCGTCTGAGTTGTCATGCCGGCAATAGGAAAGTTCTCTCTAGGGTGAATTCTGGTAACTGTGTTAAATTTCACCAATCGTACTTTGTGGGGGAATTTTCACCCTTTACAAAATTTCTGTCTCTTTGTATGTATATATCAATATCTGCCATTTTATATTGAGTGAGCAAAAAAGAAAGAGAGAGGGAGAGACAATAAATAAAAATTTATAGGGAGAACTCCACACTATTTAATTCAAGTTATCAATATAATTTTAAAGTGATGAAAAGAAGAATTGAAAATAAAAGAACTTCATGTCAATTCTTAGTGTAAGAATTAGCCATCAAATATTTTTTTTGATAGGATCTTGTACAACACTAATAGAATAGAAGAGTATCAAGTCAAGAATTAGCTTGCAAAGAAATCTGGATGGAATAGAGTCTTTTCGAGAAGGATTATTTATTCTGACAGACTTGTATGCTTTTTCAAGGCTTTGGAATTCGATTCCATGTATAGGATACTCGTATGTGTGTGGAGAGAGAAAGAGTATGGAAGACGAAGGACCCAAGAGAGATAATGAAATATACGGCAGACATGTGTTTTTATTCCTGTTCAGCTCAAGAAATGAAGATGTAGATGAATGGAAATTCTTTTGTGTAGCCTCCAGTATTCCTTGAATTCTTTTCCTTGTCTAGATCTCAAGCCAGCTGTATGCTGGTGGAGAAGAAGAAAACTCTCCCGTTTCCTTTTTCCATTCTTAAGAGTATGACTCTGAATGTAAAGACAAAGTGAGAACGGAAGCATTGGAATCGAAGTCTCTCTCCCCTCCTCCTCCTCCACTCGTTGTAGAATTGTATCCTCTGAGGATTAATTTTCTCCTCTTGGAACAATTAATAGACCATTCCAGACTAAGTGGTCTTATCGTCTGAGTTGCTTCAAAATGAGCCATTGTATTACCAATAATCGACATTTTGTAACTTGGAGCTATATACTACAGCTGCTCTCTCATCATATGAGTATTTGTACTCCACACTGAACTGAGGGTTATGAGAACAACTAGCCCCCTCAAAAAATCCATGGAGGTACATATGCACTACAATATCTCTGTATACACTCTTTCTGACTTTATACATGGCTTGAACGTGACGAGCTTTTTTTTATCGAAAATAATTCCCTATTCTGCTCATCTCTTCGTCCAAAATAAATCCTGTTAAAGGGGAGCGAAAGAGTACAGAAAAAAAAGTTTTTTTTTGAGAAAATATTCTAGTCTTTTTCGTACACTGTGAGAAAAATGTAGTCACACACTATTCAATAGAATAGTTGATGAAAAAAAAAGTTTGTGCTTTCTTTTTTGTTCTTTACCTAATTTTTTATTATTAAAAGACAAGGTCTTTGTTTTTTAATATTAATAAACATTTACATTTTTTCAGGATACACTTTTTTGTTATTGAAAATTAATAACAGTACAGCACACACAGGCTTTATTTATTGTCTGATTATAAAAGTAATGTATTGGAGTCTGTATTTTTTTTGAATCAGAGTTAGAATTTGTATTTAAAAAATTCTTAAAATATTAATATTATTTTCATTTCCAATCCCTGTAGTCAAATAGAATAAACAGGACAAGGTAAAGTAATAGAGAGAAATTTTTGAGTAAGCCAAGATTTTATATATTTTTTTTATAAAAGGACATAAAATTAAAGTTGTATGAATTCACAAAAAAAAATTTATACATGGATGGCGGGTAGTATATTTCGATATATTCGGTTATATAAGGGATTTGGAGTTTGACAACAAAATACATTGAATATGGTTGAATCGTAGGAATGATAGGGTTGCTCTATTGACTCAAAGTCCGAGAATTTGAGTATGGATGTATGAGGAGGAGGAGGAGGAGGGGTGTGATGAGTTGGTTACAAGTTATAATAGTAAAAGGGATGAAGAAAGTGAAGACCGAAGAATGTCAGTGGTTCAGAGTGACTGATTGAAGGAAGGGAAAAGTACACACGGAGAATAGAATACAAGAAAGCACTATAACATAGTCTGAACTAGACATTCATATCATTGGAATATAACATGGAGTCTACTATGTATGTAGTAAATAGTAAAAAAAGTATGCACATGGACGATAGCAATCAGTATTAAGGTTCGTTTGAAAAGTGTCTCGCAATTTTCGCGTCGTTTCAGACTTCATTTGCTTCTTATTGTGTGAATTTGCGGCCAACCTGATCCTTTCAGTCAGAAGCAGACCAGATTCTCGATGATTTACTAATAACTTTATACACCACTCGGTCCTTGCCTCATCTAACACTACCCATGGTGTACATAAATGTATCCTTTTTGCGGTAACTAAGTAAGTGTGTACAGGGACAGAGATGAAGTAAAGGAGAGAGAGAGAAAAAGTCATGTACTCAATATATAAAAGATGTATAAGGGAGACATGGGGATATATATAGTCCTCCTCTTCTTCATCATATCTTAAATCTGATACCATAATCTGAAAGTATAGATGCTGGTACAGATAACAAACTCATATTCTACTTGATTTTATCCTTCTTCTCTAACGAGTAGCAAAATTTATGCTACTATGAAAGTAACTTATTTATGATGAGGATATATCTCTCTCTATTGCATAGAGAGAGAGGAATAGAGTCGAGATTCCTCTCTTCCTCTTTTTTTTCCCTCATCCAGCACCAAATTATGATGCTACTTCATCCATTCTATGTATAACTTTGGATGTATTGAATTCTGTGCAATCAGAGGAAAATCAAGCGTGAGGCTCTTAATGAAATAACTGATTGTTTGTCTCTCTCAAAAAAACTCCCTTCAGACTCCTCTTGTACCGTCATTAGTTATTGACTAGTCTATCACATTCTTATCTGGTTTCTGCATTTTTTTTCTACTCTCTCTCTCTCTTACATCTACATCACCCTATGACATTTGTTTCCTGATGTCTTGTTCTTTGTGTAGTTTTTAAAAATATGGAATATATTATTTGTACTGTAGTATACAGATATTTTATGAATTTGGTGAAAGTTTCTATATGATTTATCATTTTTACAATTTGTATAATTTTTTTTTTACATGGTCATTTGACTAGAGATATGACCCCCATGTGTATAGAATTAAAAATTTGTTACTGATTAAATGCTTTAATGTCACATTGTTTTGTCTATTACTTGTTTGCCCTGTAGTCTTGTCCTAAACCATCATAATGTGGGGCTTGTAATGGGAATTCAATTAAGAGGATCTTGTTGAGTCAGTATCTACAATAACTCGTATTAAACCAATTGAAAATGGAAGACAAGAGTAAAACTTGTTTTTTTGCTCTTCGGGTTCTTTTCATATGCTTCATAGATTTCATAGCATAGAGTCGTATCACATGTAGGATTGAAACAAGAAATGAAGGGGATCCGAAAAAGGTAAAAGAATAGCTGTATATTTTGTGTGTGTACTGATAGATACAGATATATGGTAGTTGTGGAGGCATATCAGCAAAGTGCTGCTAAGTAGTAAAGACCCTTTTAAAAAAAGTTAAACAATTCCCAAAAGTTGTTACAATAATACGAATCTATGTTATATATCTGTAGGTAGACTACTGTGTATGGTGTATAAGGATCGACATGTAGTGTCGTTAGGTAAGATTATTATTACGGCAGTCCGTTTTCTTACCAAAAGTGTGCAAGAGACAGGAGATAAATTTTTGTAATAATTTTTTCCTTATATTTTCTTCTACTAAACTCCTACTCTCACAAGGCATTGTATGTATAAAAAAGATACCAGTATCAAACACTCTTTATGGTTTCCGAAAGATTTACAGAGAAGCTACCATTTCTTTGTTCGTAGTGGCTTGACTGAAAAACAAAGTGAATCTGAGTGTTAAGGAATAATGGGGAAATAATACATGTCAATATAATTTCAAAATAATAAATATTATTTTGTTCATTGATGATACAACTACAGATTGTATATTAAGAAAACTTTATTTAGTTTGTACAAATAATACACCAATGTGTGTGTTTAACCGACACGCTCGGTTATTTTTTATTTATCATTTTTTTGGGATCCTTTTTTTGAGAAAATTGTTTGTTGTTTTTGAGCAATTGTTTGTTCATCAAGTTGATGTCATGATGTCAGTTATTTCTAAATAATTGTTGCTCCTTGAACTTTATTAAAGGAATATTAATATGTAAATTATAATTTATTTATCTCTTTTGCCTATGACTCTTCATTTTTTTAAATTGTTGAGTTGTCACACAGTAAGTCGTCAATGTAATTAAATAATAGAGTTAAAGATGATAAAGTTTGATATAAATTTGACAAATAGTGCATAGCATCATCCTACACAATATAAGAGTATCGTGTATTATAATAATTATTCTTTGTGATATTTATTGAGAAAGGTGATGGAAAGGAGAGATTATATTTTTGTATTATTAAACTCCTTCCGTCTCGATGACGTTCCGAACACAATGGGAATAACGAGTAATTTAAGACTAATTATAATTGAGGGGTGCAATAATAAGATAATTGATGATTTGAAAGCTATTATTCATTCGTGTGCCGAATTTTTATCTTCTTTTCTTTCTCATGACAAGATGAACAGAGATTTGTCATAGGGAGTATCTCAGGTATAAGGATATGGATGACAAGTGTGTGGGATAGTTAGGGGAAAGTTTACAATTGTGACCTTTAAGTTTAATTATTTGGAGAATCAGATAAGGAAGAATGATTTGCAATTTTTTTTTGTAGTTTCATTAGGACATGAGGTGCCCACCCATTAGTAGTCGTTGCAGTGGTACTGGTATCATACATAAAATTTTTGTAGCAGTTTATAATAAAGATAATCCTTCATAATCATGAATGCTCATACTAACTAATATACATATTGTAGTTATCACTGCATTGTACTCATCGAATTAATCTTAATCGCTTATTAGTTATTGTTTTGTTATACATATACAGATATATAGTCAAGTCAAATATGTAGGATGGGACGTTGAAGTGGTCCCACAAATTTGTTTTTTTGAATATAAACATGTAATGACAGGATATTTAATTTGCAATTGAATTTCTGTTGGTGGTTCCATATGTTGTATACGTATGGGAGGTTGAGAGTCTATTCGACAATTATTTACCTGTAATTAAGAGGTGAATTCATGATTTCATGGAGACCTGTTTTTTTCCAATTTAGCACTCGATTATCATAGAATAAGATCATCAATGGTTGAATAAGAGATGCCGAATATGATAAATTGAAGGGAAATTTATTTAAATTGAAACAGGTTTAATGTTCCGCTAATGGCAAAATTGTACTCCAGTACTTCTATGACTTTTTTTTCTCTTTCTCTCTCTCCGTAAACTACTTGGCCCAACAAGATTTCATACCGTCATTTTATTTCGCGAGGTGTGCCAATGTAGAGAGAGAGAGGGAGAAAAAAATGATTATATGTTATTGTATGGAGACTAACATTTATCACAGATCATGTAGAACAATCAGAAGTCACAATGAGGAGCATTGTAGAAAAATATTTAATCTTCCCATTGTTTCATCATTATAACAATCTTTTCATTAATGTTTTTCCTCTAGTCCCTACCATTATTCAATATTCATACACAATACTTTGCTCTAACAAAAAAGAATTCAAAGGGGAAGATTGTGGAATTTCCAATCATACAACTCATACAATTTGATACAGTAAATAAAGTACAAGAGCAAAAGATTTTGGAAAAAAAAATCATTTTAGTTTTAAATGACTTCATTTGTACATTGTACAATATACAGGTGAAATATAATGGTGTTGTATAATTATCATGCATATTATTTTATTACCTTGATGGCGTCATCAGTTATCCCAAAAGTAAAAGGAAAATGGAAAAAGGGTGAAATATTAAAATAATATGGTATAAACTTTGGGTAGTTTTTAAAATCATTAAATAATTAAAAAAAAATAAGGAAAGATGGACGTGTGGATTGAAAAGCGTTGTAATGTACTCTAGAGGAGGTTTCATTCAATCAATTTATGTAATGAAGTTTTGGGTTTGACGGTAGTACTTTTCTACTCTATAGAAATAAGTTGGTGTGTGTGTGTGTGTGTTTTAGGGAAGAGAGAGAGGGGGAGAGGAACGATGGGTAGATTTTAATTAGGTAGTTTTGTAGTTTTGTTTCTGCGCGACCGAGTTATTCCATTAGCTTACTAGATATCGTATTATAGTAAGTATATATATATATATATATATATATATGGCTTTTTTGTAGAGAGATGCAGGTAGTGTGTATTGCAGTTTTTACTGTGTTTTCCTAGAATGTGTAGGATACACACACACACACATTTATTACTTTACTTAGCCTCATCATGGAACGTAGTGTTATTTATTGGCAATATAATTTTGCCTTATGGCTGTCCGTAAGCCTGATGGCTTCCAATCATATGTCTGTAATTAAGGAAATTAATGTTGTAGTCTTGGCAAAAGCCCAGTTTTAATCGATTTTGACTTTGGCTTTGATGATTCCTAAACCATTTTGTAAATTACATGATATTGTTACTATTTTGTGGAAAGGTATAATCGTATAGTGTTGTACAAATATATATGTAATGTGTGTATAAGACATTTTTGTAAATAAACTAAAATTTGTGTGTCTATCTGTTATAGGTGTAAAATTATTGATCATAGTTTTTTTTATTATTTTTGTTTGGATAAATTGGAATGATGGGGGAGAATGAAGTATATTTTTTTTATTTGTCGATATCATAAGTTTACTTTTGTTTTTGTTGGTGTTATTGTTATTGTAAAGGACTGTAGTTGTACAGATAGTAGGGGTTAGTCATTTTTAGAGAATAATAATAATGGTTGGAAAAAAGGCGTTGAGTAGCCAAGACTTGAGGTGAAAAGATGAGAGAGAAACAAGTTTTCATGAAAACTTATGTAACTGGTAGTTATGACCAAGGCCTGAGGTAAGTAAGTATTGCCGAAAGGCGTCAAAGCCAGACAAAGATATTTGTAAAATTCGTATTTACGAGGGTATTTGAGAGTTTAAAGTATGGCGTCAAAGAAGATTGCAATGAGTTCTCTTCTTCTTCTTGTGGGCTATCTATCCGTATCCATGTATGTACTATGTACTATGCATGTACTATGTAGTGTGTACGGTTGTACTTGTTTTTCTATCCCCTCCTCCTTTACATGATGATGATGGTATGAAACGATGAAATGAAACCATAGGCAAGTGATGATCATAATTTGTGATAATTACAGACTCGGTAATTTTTTATCGTCTTCATGGGTCGTTTTTCTCGTTTCTCTTAATAATGCAATATCCATGCTATATAGCTTAAGTATCAACCACAGTCGAACAAAACCGGTCTCCGGACTTCATCTTAACCTCTAATTATTTTCTTCCAGTCCTTCCAGCCTCACAGTCCTATACAGCACAGGCTGTATCTGTATCTGTACTTGTAGTGTAGTGTAGCCCCCATCGTTTTCATTCCAGTCAGATAGACGATTATCTCTATACATTTTACACTGTGGATATGGGCTTATCCACACATTTTCTCTTATAGATTTGTCAGCCATGTGTATGTCTGCTGTTTGCTGAACTTGGAAGTACAGAGTCCAAGTTCTCCTACACACAGAAAGAGAGAATATCATACGGTACTGCGGTGGTTCGTAATAGTAGAAGTACTTCTTGCTATAAACTTGATCCTTTTTAACATCTTTTATTGTAACCAGTACACTCACCGCCCTGACTCAAGACTGAACAAATGGTATTTTAACAAGAAGAAAACCGCGATTTTCACCATGAGAAAATTTTTATTCACAGTACCAAATGAAAGTCTGTAAAATTGTGGCTTACGCTGATTTTTTTTTCTCATCATCTTGTTCTTTCAAGACCATTTTTTTTCATGTAGGAGTTAGGAGTATGTGAGTTTACATAAATATGCTGGTATATTAAAAAAATTCTGGGATGATTATTCCTGCAATTTAAATTTTAGTGACGGTGGTCTTTGTCTACTATTGACGATAAAATGTTGTAGAATAAGTGAATAGCCTTGTGTAGTAATTATTTTATAGAAAAATAAAAAAAAGAAATAAAAAGAGGTAGAGCATGTAGAATACAATGTAGAAGTTAATGAAAATTGTTTTTATTATTTAATTTTTTTTCCCTTTCTTCAACATAATAAATACTCCATAGGCTACATGGATGATGAGAATATTGTGAGGGTAGACAATAAAATAATGGGGAAAGATGGAGGAGAGAGGAGGAAGGTGTTGAACCCGCAAGCTAATTATATTTGAAGCGCAGTTTTGGTAATTTATATTGTCTGGATTAAATAATGAATATAAAGGGTGAGTGAGTGGGTCGATAAGGGGAGTTTAATAAAATACCTTGTCGTGGTCTTGACTCTTGACTGTTAAGTTACTTATTGGGTTGGGGCTTTGAAAATGTTTCTCTCTGTGTGTACAATGTACAGGATATATAACATGGAGAGAGGGAGAGATGGTACTTTTGAGTGTGTATCCCCATGTTGTACATTATTATGCAAGTTAGACACAAAGTCAAATTTTATAAGGACGGATATAGGAGGAGGTAAGGAATAAATATTATAATGTTTTACTTATTTTCCTACTATGTAGGGAGTTAATGGCCATTTGATCTAAGCTGGGATAAAGTAGGCGGAAGAAGCCAAAATATATATTGTTGTGTACATATAAAATACGTACGTATAAATGGTAATAGCTCTCAAAGTTCTCGAAAGCAATGGTCATTCCATAAAGCACTCGTTAAAGCTGGATGAGATGTTCTTGGTAGACAATCAAGATTTGTAGATTGGAAATCGAAGGGGTGTCTAATTAATTGGATTCGATGATTCGATTTGATCTGCACCAAAACGCAGTAGGGGAGAGCCCAACTTTCTTTCATGAGGTTAATACTTCGTGCTACGTTTATTTTTAATTTATTTATGGATTAGCCTTCCCGACATTTCCTCGTAGGGATTCTTTAGTTTCAACAACACACAAAAAAGCTGGACATGTTCCTACACGTTCCTCTTCCTCTTCTATGTATATGGGTTCAAAGTTAAGAGGATGTGTGTGTGTAAAAAAGTATGAACTATATTATTATTAATAATATGAAACTTTAAATTAAAAAAGTCTGAAAAAAAGGTTACAGGAGAGTGGAGATTATTATTAGATTGGATAGCATCTATTATTTTATGTTATTATTTCACCAGGTGAAACAAAATTGTTTAATTTAGTAAATTCATGTTTTTTTAATTCTCTCAAAATTTTCTTTTTTTTCCAGGACTCGTCCCTTAATTATTTTTGAGCAAAAGACTATATACTAAAAAATAAGAGAGAAAAAAAATGTTGAACAATGGTCATGCAAGTGGAATGGGTCCAGACGGGGGACCTGGTGGACCTTCCTATTATCCTCCAAATAATTTGGTAAAATTCTTGATTAATTAAAGTTCTCAATCTTTAAAATTTTGTAGAGATAATTAAATTTAAAAATTTGATTTTTGAAGGAGTTATAATAAATTTTGTTTTTTTTCATGTGTAAATTAATAGATATCACCAAATAATTCTTACCTTGGACCACCCTCATCCATGGGCCATCATTCCGGTGGTATCTGCTCCCAGATGACTGTCAATCAAAATACATGCCCTCCAAATACCAGGGTACATACACATTACTTACTTATTTAATTTATAATTTAATTTTTAAAAAAAAGATAATCAATTTTCCTTATTAGTCTTGAGAGACATTTGGAATATATTTATTATGTAGTAAATTAATCAATCAAAATAAAGTAGACTAAACATCCGCCTTAATTTTCATTTATATGATAGTCAAGATAGTCAAGAATTTAAATTTATTAAATTGAATAATGAATAGAGTGCACAGTAAGAGAATCATAATTTTCAAATCATTTTTTTCCTCTGTAACTAAATCATCGTACTACGTAATACGTACTTCAGCAAATGGAAAATATAATTTAACTATGGAATTGGGCTTAAGATGATTGTTTAAATGTGGGTAATAATAATGATGACATTACAAATAGATTTAAAACATTTGTAATTGGCAGGGTAGACTAAATGAGAATCTATTAAATTGTATTTTCTTTTTAACTTTATTGAAATTTTCATATAGAGGACAATCTAATGACACTCATTGTGGACAACTTGTTCCTTTATGGTGTTTTCCCTTTGAATTTTTTACACCTACATCACAAAGTATTTACAGTTGTTGTCATAAATTTTATACACGTTTATGTACTCATTCCTAATGTTCAAAAAAGACAGAAGACAGAAAGAGAGACCAGGTGTTTGCGATTGGCTGAGTTGTCCATTCGGGTCGAGGGCTTATAAATTAGTGACCTTTTAAACATGGAAAGAATGCCCCACGGCTGATTTATTGACTTCTATGTATATCATTGCTAAAAGAGAAAAAGTTGCATTAAAAAGATAGTCAGAGAGAGAGAGACGTGTTCAAAATTATATTACCGTTTCCAATTGGAAGACAGTAATTATTATTTTTATATAGAAAAAAAAAGTGTGAGGAGCAGATGGAATGAATAAATATCTTTATAATAAGATTTTTCCACAAAAGGAGTCAATGAAAATTGCAACAAGAAAAAAAAAAACTTTCAATCTACTCTACAAGTTTATTATTATTACAGATGCAATGCCGCTCTTTGATAATAAAAACAATTCCTTGTGTGTAGGATAATCTTATAATAGTCTAATAGTACAAAATGTTAGAATCTTGACCATGAATTTTGAGAGAGGCGAGAGTTAATTATGGTTATGGTAGTAGTATATCTGTAGTAGGGATGCAAATGCAATGCATATATTAAAATAATTCATTATATAATGATAAAAGTCAAAAATCATATTCTCAAAAATAATCCACCAAAGATTTGTCCTCAATAGAATTTCGTCCCCCTTTTGTTAAATAATATTTTCCCTTATCATAAAATGAAGGGATGAGTCAGACAGTAATGTAAATTGGTTAAAAATGGTTCTCTCTCTCTCTCTCTCTCTCTCTCTCTCTCTCGTTGTTTAATGATGATACCTGAAATTGTTTCTTTCATATAGGCTATAGCTATAGGTAACTTACATTTTTACATTGTAAAAAGTTTGTTGCTTTTTTTATTGCTTTGTTTTGAATTAGGTGCATCCAATTACAAATATTGAATTCATTTTTTGATTATAGGGGAGCATCCTTTTTTTTAAATTCGTCA
>JAQIVZ010001719.1:0-28356 GCA_034700945.1 Arrhopalites spinosus
CCCTTATAGGGAACTTGTGGTGGCTATAGGGTGCCTCTAGGGTACCTCTAGTGTACACTAGCTCTGCCCCTACACTACATACATTATATACATTATACACTGTATATTTGTGCGTTACAATGCCGCCATCTTTTGTGCCAGGTGACTTTTATAATTAATTTGGAGTACCCTTGGGAGTTACCATGTAAAATAATTACAAATTTTGGCAGGTTTTGGAGTCGATTACTCAGACAAGATGACTTTTTTTCAAAGACTTTTGAATTTAATTTTGAATTTTGTCATTGACGAATTTCTTTTTGCATCAATTGCAAGAAAATCGTGTGCCATCTACCGAGAGCATTTAGGCCAAGACGTGCCTGACTCAAGTCAAATTTTGGGGGAAATGTCAATGATCATGACCAATTCCCATTTTGCCATGAATTATCCTCGACCTTCCCTGCCGGACATTTTGGAGGTAATTTTCAATTTCTTGGCAACATTTAATTCGTTTGTAAAAAAAAGTGGTAATATTTTTTTTCAAATTCCAGATTGGCGGGATTCATTGCCGCCCACCAAATCCCTTGCCGAAGGTAAATTTAACGGCAAAGTATTTGTGACAAATTATAAAATTAATTGTAATTAATTTGAAGGATCTCGAAGAGTTCTGTTCCGGCTCGGGCTCAGATGGCTTCATAGTTTTTAGTTTGGGGTCAATAATTCAAGGTCAAATGATGCCAGAGACCGTGAGAAAAACATTTTTGAATGTTTTCTCTCGTTTAAAACAACGCGTGGTTTGGAAATGGGAAAGTGGTGTCATGGAGGATGTCCCGCCAAATGTGAAAATTGTACAATGGCTACCCCAGCAAGATCTATTGGGACATTCTCACATCAAAATTTTCATGAGCCATGGCGGGCTTTTGAGTATTCAGGAAGCCAATTATCACGGCGTAAAATTTCAGTTTATTTAAATAACTAATACTAAAATTTTAGTATTTCAGAAATTAAGGTATGGACATTTTTTTAAAAAAATTGCAGGTGCCCGTCATTGCCATTCCCATTTTTGCAGACCAGGATCTGGTACAATTTAATTTTAGCCGAAAATATTTAATCATGAATATAATTCATATTATGATTTCTAGAACGTCGCACAAGCAGTTAAAAGCGGTTATGCTTTATTTGTTGAGATTTTGGGCGTCACAGAAGAAATCCTTGAGTCGGCCGTTTACAGAATTTTAAATGAAGAAAAGTAAAATATTTTTAGTAATTTGATTAACTTTTTTTTACAAAAATTTAATTGTTGAATTTAAATATTTCTAAAGATTTTCAAACCGCGCCAAAGAAATTTCAAGATTATACAAAGATCAAATGGACACTCCACTAGAGCGAGCTGTGTTCTGGTCGGAATATTTGATGCGCCATAATGGAGCTCCTTATCTTCGATCAGGAGCGCGAAATTTGAATTTTATGCAGTACCATTCCATCGACACCATAGCCGTCATTTTACTTTTTATTTTTGTCCTTCTGTGGCTTGTGAAAATTCTCATTTTTTATGTATTTCGAAAAATGTGTAGAAATTCAAGAAATGACACTTTTATTAAAAAACGAAATTAAATTAAAACTGGTCAAATAGATAATTTAACCATTTGAACCAGCTAATGAATCGACGGCATTTTAATTGGATTTTTCACTAAAGACAATTGTAGTTACTAAAATTAATTAAAATTAGTCATTTTGACAAAATGAGTTTGTACTCAAAATACAGACACCATTTTAATAGAAAACAATAGTCACGCCACATGATGCAGCCTGCACGCCATCTTAATTTTATTCAAATAAACACATTTGAAAAATTATTTGTGATATTTAGAGATGTACTAATTCACTTGATTGTTCTTTACCAGCGAGATTGCGACACCGCTGACGCAGCCGCTCCGGAGCCTGACGACCCTGAAGCTGCCGATGCTGACGAGGCTGCTGAGCCTGAGGAATTTGGGTGATGACAAAATCTATCCCCCTATCCCCGGGGATAGGATGATACTTTATGTGAATGTAATTAATTTAAGTTTTCATGGTCCAATTTATTTATTTTAACTGGGTTAAATAAATGCTTCATTATACAAATTCAATTATCCTAACTCAGTACGTAATCGAAAAGTTACTAATTAAATGACCTGGTGGCGGTATAACAAGTTAAAATTGTACTGGCGACTCGTGGGGGCCATGGTGAATTGCGGCCAGTGACTTGAGGAGCTAAATAAGGGAGTTACTGTTCATGATGGGTCTTTTTGCAGGGGGGGATAGGTTATGACAAAATCTATCCCCGGGGATAGATTGTGACAAAATCTATCCCCCCATCCCCCCTATTTTCCGCCTTATTTTCATCACCAAGTCCACCATCTTGTATAAAGTGGCAACCAAGTGTGTCTACAGTGGATTGAACTGAAAATACAGGGGGGATAGATTTTGTCATCACCCCTGAAGATCCTGCAACTGCCGATGCCGACGACCCTGCAACTGCCGATGCTGAGCCTGATGACCCTGGAATCGCTGATCCAGACACGGATGACGCCACAGCGTAATCTTGTGGATACTGTGGAAATGGAGGAACTGCTCCGATCGGTGGATACCAAGAAGCTCTACCATTCCCTGGTGCGGGTTGTACGGGATTATTGTATGGAGGCACTTTGCCATCATTAGGCGGGTACATTCCATTAGATGATGGGAACATTCCCTGCCATATATTTGCCGAAGCTAACCCGTCCGAACCCGGCATCATTCACCACCAACTGGCACCCGATTTTGTTTGACAGCAATGGGCTTCAAATTACCAGCAATTGGCATTGAAATTGGCTTGATATCGCTCGTATTTGGTTTGATGTTAGACACAAAGACCGTACTATTCCATTTTGTTTCAGTAACAATGGCACTAGTATTCGGCTTTAAGCCACTAACAATGGTTGTCGTATTTGAGTGTGAGTCCACAACAATGGGCGCCAAAATTGGATTTGTCTCATCAATAGCAGAAGTGTGAGTGTGTCGGGTGGTCCGTGGTTTCATTCATGGTAGATCTTACGATGACATCCGTTGTTATTTTGTCCATCATTCCATCTACGGAAGAAGTCACACCGGGGTGTTTTGCTTCAGGCGGAGGCACGCTGACGTTGGCTGGGGGCATGGAGCGTGGTTCCTTTGTTTGTGGCTGGACAGGTGGTTTCTCCCCAGGTACCCCTCTTCCCATAGGCCCACCCATTTCTTTAGGGAGCGTTGCTTTTCCTAGAGGATCAACCGTCGTTTCCACGCGGGTTGCTAACGTCGTGTCAGCATGGGAGCTAATAGTCCCGGCCGGCGGGATAATTGTAACAGCGGATGGAGTCACTGGATTATTTCCAAAATGAGCGTGACCTCCGGTCCATAGTAGCGGCACAATTTTGGAGTCACTTGAGGCGCTCCACTATTGTGAGGAGACACTTGTCTATCAGCGTGTGTCACCATGTTTCCAAAATGAGCGTGAGCTCCAGTCAATGCTAGCGGTGGAACACTGACGATAGAGGGCAGGTCCGTAGCGGCGAGTCTGCGAGGGTATGCAGACCGTCAGGCCAGGCCAGGTCGGGTATGCAAAAAGGCCGAGCCAGTGAAGAACGAAGGCCGGGCCTTGAAAAAAATGTTTATTTAGTGATGTTATTGAAAAGTTTGCGACGATGAAATGTCGCCGAGTTAAATTTAATCAATTTTGTAATTTATGAATATTTAAGTTGTTCACTTATTTTGGGATGAAATAGCAGGGTATACTTGTCATTAATTTTTTTTTGAAGTTGTACATATAATGTGTTTTAAGCAGTGGAAACGTAAATTATTTTTGTTCTGCCAATAAACATTTATCTAATTTTAATTAAAATATCAAAGTCAAAGTGCATTCATTCTTCATTGGTAAAATTTCTTACCCCCCCCCCCCCCCCGAAGGCCGGGCTTTTACCGGTGCATACCCAATGAAAACTCTGATGCTACGGGCCTGATAGAGTGTGACACTGTAACTGCAGGGGAGGGGAGTCGAGTCCGGCTGCGGCTACCGCCTGAGACCCTTTTCCTTGTGGTGGTTTGTTTTGAGAAGGGGACTCTTGGGGGCTAGCAGTAGGGGCAGGTTCGGGCTTTTTGGGAAACAAATTGTCGGCCATCCGTCCAGACAGTCTCGGTCTCGGTGGTTGATCTCCATCTGAATCGGGGACAATTTTGCCATCTACACACAATAAATTGACCCTTCAGGATAGTTGACCTTTTCACAAGGATAATTGATATTGTCATTCCTCGAGGGTTTCTTTGGTGTCTTGGGCCCTTGCAAATCGTTAGGGTCATTCGCATTGTACACTCTGGGGGACCCTTGATTGTCATCGTACCTGGGTTTTCCGTAAGGCCCCTTATTGTCGTCGTATGCATCCTGTGGTTTGTATGGTGGACCTTCTCTTTCGTAATTATTTTTTCTGTCGTAGGGTCCCTGTTGATCGTCGTATCTGTTTTGTTTTCCGTAGGGCCCTTGGTTGTCATCGTAGGCATTCTGGGATTTGGGGCCCCAGATCCCCGGCCTATCATCGTATTTTGGCTTTCTGTCATTATTTCTTTGATTTTCTTCGTCGTATCTGCTCTGCCTGTCGTAAGGGCCTTGATTGTCCTCATTTCTGTTCGGTTTTCTAGGGGGTCCTTGATTATCTTCATTTCTATTTTGCCTACCAGGGGGCCTTTGATTGTCGTCGTATTTATTTTGCTTGGGCATGTCTTCTTCATATTTATTTATTTTTCTAACAAAAGATTCAGAGGCTTCATCAAACCTGCTGCTTTTTCCGCCAGATGGCTTAAAGGAGGGTGAATTGGCTGAAGATTTCAAAAAGTCTAAAAATTTGTCGCTAATTTTCAAAAATTCTGTAAAAAGTCTGGCGACCGCTTCAAAATTGTAATGATCCATTTTCCTGTCATTTGGCCGCTCAACCTGGCCATATTTCGGAGCGGGATTTTCGTCAGAAGTCGGGGCTGCGGCCGTCGACTGACTAGGAAGTTCTTGCGGTTTGGGGGCGTTGCGCATTCGTGAATTGATCTCGGGTGAAGTTGTCTGGGGTGGTGGCTCCGTAGTGTTATGTGGGGTGTCAGGGGTGTGTTTTTGTTTGAAGAGCATTTTGCCCTGTAATTAATCAAATCAAATTAAATTGACGACAATTTAAAAATAAATTAAAATTAAGTTGTCAAGTACCTTCCCATCTTCATAGGAGACATTTGAAAAGGATTCAATGGAAAGCTTGAAAATTTTGATTTAATTAAACTTTAGTCAGCCTTTACAATTTTAATTATTTTTTAACTGTATTTATTTTACCCCAAATGACATGCTGACCATGGCCAGGGTCGTGACCATGAAAATGGCGACCTTCATGGCGATCCTGACAAATGTTTTAGAGAGCCTTGCAGTTTAATGCACTTTGAAATTGATGGGGGGAGGGGGGTTTAATTGTTAATTAATTAATTGAAGAAAAAAGAGAAGAACGGCCTCATAACCCAGAACAAAAGGTTGTGCGTACATTGTAGTGGAGGTGAACTAGTTAACAATTCAATTAAAAGTTAAATGTGATGAACAATAAACGAGAACAATTTCTAATTTTGTTGACATTTACATGGCACACTTGAGAGAGGGCGAGGGCTCTCGGGGGAGAATTTGTTTGCAATTATTTTTGGAGGTGACGTCACTTCCTTTTTCCGACAACGCATGGAGGAAGTGCGTTGGTGCGTGTAATTGTTGTCGTTGACTAGTTCACAATTGAAATTCCCGCCATTTCCTTGTCTGCGGTAGGACCTGTCCTAGAGACTCCTGTTCATTATATCAGTTGTTTTGGCATCAATCATAAAATAATCCCTCCCACCGTTGGGATGTGCTTCATTCATGCTAAACATGTTTTTTTGGGTGTGCACAAGACATCCATTTTTTGAAAAAAACTAATTTGACACTATTTTAATGGCGGTGACATTTTTAAGCTTCAAAAAATGTTAACTTGTGGAGTTTATCTAATAATAATCATACTTCATGTATTAATGAAAATATTCAGAATACTCCAGATTTAATTTGATGGATTCATTTCAATTATTTTATTTGTTTTTTATTCATTTTACTTTTTCATGGAGGAGAGAGACACTTTTGTGAATTAGGGAATTCAATACATTTTTAATTATGGAAAAATGAAGGTAATAAAAGTATGTATTTTTAATTAATTTTACAATCATTCAAATCATTTTTAAATGATTTGCATTAAATTGAAGAGTTTGGGATAAATAAATGAAATATGTTGTGTCAACTCAAGTTAAAAATTCTCGAGTGAGAGAACAACAAGAGTCCATAAATATTTGACGATTTCCTGATAAAAATGACTATTGTTTTTTAGTAATTTTAATTGTTCGAATTCAGTTACCTTTTTGTGAAAAGGGAAATATAAATATTTTTATGTATTATATACATAATAAATATATTGTTATTGCGTTGTATTAATTGCGGAATCAAAGTTAATAAATTCAGTTTGTCAAATCCCAATCAAATCTCAGTTGTTGTGTGTCACGCCGTGCTTATTTAAGAAATGGAGAAGAATGCAATGATGCACGTCATTTCTTTGTTTGGAAATTGAGGGTGCACACATTTTATTCATTAGGGAATTCAGCCAAACATTTTATGCAAAAAATTCTTATCTTAGATCATAGTTCACTCGTAACATTGCTAATTGTCCTCAATCTGGGTCACCATTTACGGTTTACCTGTGCCACCCATTTTGGGGACAGGGGGACATTTTACTCTTAAAATAGCAAATAAATTCGAGTGGGCTCATGTCAACCAAAGAGAGAGTCCAAATGGAGGAAAAAGTGCCCCCTTTAGCTCAAGATGACTTCCAACCAGCTCCATTAGAGAGGGATCAAAAGGGAACAAAATGGCGGATTGTGGTCATGTTGGGTCTTGTCAATCTGCTGGTCCATTCCATTTTCACCCTGCAAGCGCCCTTCTACCCCAGAAAGGTTCCTTTTATAGTTTCATCTCATTTAATAAAATTCTCGTTTAATTCAAGTAAAATTATATTCAGGCCACAGAAAAAGGGGCGAGTGCTGCTGAGTTTGGTGTCGTGTTTGGGATTTTTCAAGGGGCCATTTTAATTTCATCACCAATTATTGGTCGGCTGGTAATCCATCAATTTAAATGATGTACAATCAGTTATTGAGTTAATCTCAATTTATTAATTACATTTTAATTTTTCAAGTTAGGAACAATTAATCCCAAAGTCGTCTACACGGTGGGAATCATTTTAACTTCCACGTGCACCATCACTTTTGGGTAACTTACATTCCCAATTTATGCCATTTTTAGCCACGCGTGGATTGTGAGAAATAATTAAACAATATGTATTTTAATTGGGGCTTGAGGTGTCTTAATTGGATTGAGGACCGGACAATTTTTATTGGATTGTCCCTCCTTTTGAGGGCTCTTGAAGGATGTGGGACGGCTGCCTTTTTTCCTCCCCAATTCACCATCATCACTGTCAAATTTCCCGACGCCATGTCGTCTACTTTTGTAAAATACTTTTTGGCAATGTGGCAAACTTAAGTGTCCCGCCATTTCAATTAAATTGATTTTGTACAGGGAATTGTTCAAACATTTTCTGGAGTGGGTTTAATTCGTGGGCCTAGTTTGGGAGGGCTACTCTATAACGTAAATGGTATTTTTATCATGTGACCTTCACATTAGGTTTCTATAAAAATAATTGTGGGAAATTTAAATTTGCAGTTCGGCGAGTTTGTCCTGTCCTTCATGACTGTGGGGTCGACCCTCTTCCTTATGGTCATCGTCTCTTTTTTTGTCCTGCCGACTATCAGCATTGAAGAGTCCAAAGGACCTCAAAGCGAAACGTCAAAGGGGCCCAAGCGAGGTTTTTTTGAACTACTTAAAATTCCTGCCGTTCTGCTGGATGCATTTTGTGTTTTATTTTCTTCCTCTACGACGGGATTTTTGGAAGCCACACTTAAACCCCATTTAAGGACTAATGTGAGACTATCTTATGAAAATCATTTGAATTTTAATTATTAATTAACTTTTTTGAAAATGAATGTCAGTTCGGATTCTCTGCATTTACCACTGGAATAATTTTTATTTTGAACGGACTCATGTACGGCATCAGTTCACCATTTTGGGGGAAACATAGTGATGGCGGATTCCCGCCAAAAAAAGTGACGTTAATGGGATGTGTCCTCACTTTAGTGGGCGTTTCTCTCATTGGACACCCCCAGGAATTTATCATACGTACGAATTCAAACTGAAATTTAATAAAGCGGGGATTTTAAATTGTAATGTGAAGTATTTTTCAAAGAAAGATAATTTTAAATTAATTTTCAGGACACTTTGGCTTGTTTGTCTTGGTCTTGAAATTGTAGGAGCAGGAAATGGGGCCACATCCAATTCAGTTTTTAGTCAAATTGCCGCTGATGCGCGGTAAGTTGGGAATTAAAAAATATAGTTAAAATGTTAATTGTAATTTAATGGGATGATTAAAGAGAGAATGGATTCCCGGACACTTTGGCTACTTACGGTCTCGTGGGGTCCCTGTGGGTGTGATCTTATTCACTGGGGAGTACTATCGGTCCATTCTTTGGTGGGGTCCTTTTGGACAATTTTGGGTTTCGAACTGCCAGTTTTTATGTTCTCCTCAACCAACTCATAGTTGTGAGTTTGAATTAAAAACCATTTACAAAATTAATTAATTTTTTCAATGTTGAATTGTAATTAAATTACAGGCCATTTTGCTGGTCTTCTCAATGAGCAAAACCAAAAGCAAGACAACATTGAGTCCCTAATCCAAATTATTGGCGCCCATCCCGATTCAGGCGCCACTTGTTTTTACCGGGAAGACGAGTCAATTAAAATTGTAGTTGGTGGAATAAATGTATTACATACAGCAAATGAAAGGACAACATTTGCCAACAAATTACTTTTCCACCAAATTTTTTACCAAAATGAATTTCTATCAAGATTTGTACATTGTAAATAAATTAAAACATTTGTAACGGTCAAAAAATTGCATGTCGCGTTCGAGTGACATTTTTTCACAAACTATTTAATTAACATTTTACACCAACATTACTTTTAATATTCAAAAATGTTAGAACTAATAATTTTTAATTATTAGTACATTCAATTTAAAGTTCGCCCTCATTCTTGGTCAAGTTAGAAATGGCGGGCATGTCTAGTGGGTGCAGGCTCTGTAGGTACGTTGTGGCGCTCTTGTTCTGTTGCTGGTGGAGTTTGGCCACATGGAAGAGCGTGAGGAGAGAGAAGTTGGGTCCAATAGGCCGCATCTTCCTTAGTCATGGCACTCGTGTCCAACTTAATCGGCGCAACGAGACCTCCCAGAGTCCGTGTCGGCTTCTTCACTCCGACCCCCAAGTTGTCCCGCAATGTTGGCCCGGGGCTGCGGCGGTAACGCCATTTTTTAGATTCTGGAGATGTGGCAGCGACATTGCCCCAACGTTGTTCGTTATTTTTGAGGTCAACAGTTTTTAACAGTTTCTTATCTGAAGCCTCTGACCCCGACAACATGATCGCCAGGGGGAAAACCAACACAATCAAAACTTTCATTTCGATTAAATTTGGGCCAACAAAATTAATTTTTAGTCAATACAAGTACAATAAAGTTAATATAAAATTAAATGGTAAAACAAAATGTTGAAAAATTAAAACTTTTAATTTACAATTACTGTTAAATAATTACTGTGGCAGAGAGTTGTGTACATTTGGAAAAAATTGGGAGAATGAAATGAAATGGAACTTATTTTATAGGGACTCAATATCACGTTGGCTGACCCACAATTGGGTTGACCTATAATGGATTGTACGCCAAGTTTAAAGGTCCTCCATTTTAGAGACTTTTAATTTCCGTAGGTGCTCTTCCATTAATCTTGTTTCTATTTGCCTGCCATTAAAGGCCCTACCCTTGAACTGGCCTACATTTTAATTTGATAATTTCAGTCCCTTCAATTTTGTTTTTCTTCCTGTTTGTCCTTCATTTGAAGTTGGACGTTATTTGTTAATCTTTATTTACATAGTAAAGCCATTGAGATTAAAATTGTTAATTTGGCTATCCATGAGAGTCAATAGAAATGGGTCTCACGAAAAATAGGCCATAGAACAAGGCCTTGTCAAAAAAGACAAACATGTCTGGACGCTGAAAAATTCAAAATCCAGTCAACGATTTGTAGTGGTCTTAATTAATTACCAATTAATTAATGTGATCACAATTCAATCACAAATCAATGCAATTGCACCAATGCAATTGGTGCAATTGATGATATTGGACTGTAACTCATTTATCTGTAGATTACAATCCAGGGCATCATCACATTCAGGGCCTCGTTTAACATGTTAACTAGGTGCCATGTAGTGGCACCCTGCCCTTCTGGCTGGCACGTTCCCCTTTCAAGTGGCACCTACTATTCCGAAAAATAATTTTTTGACAGTTTTTGAGGCAATATGCCATTTTGTTTTAGAAAAACGTGCCCTTTTTGCATAAAAAACTGACTTTTTTGTCAAAAATTTGCCTTATTTTGGTAAAAAAATTGCCCCTTTTTGAGTGTGTGGCACCCTGTTATGTTTTCTTAAACGAGGCCCTGATCACATTGTCAGACAACAAAAGCTGATCCTTCCATCTCTTCCACCTTTTCCGTGACGTCATCGCGTCAGAAGTGAAATGAGCACACAAATTTAAATTTTACTCCGCATCCCGTCCCATCACAATTCACAGGGAAGAGGAGCAAGAGGAGGGGTGCCAGTGGGTGGCAGTGACTCACCTTTTTTGGCAACTCTCATTCTTCACGAGCTGTGAGTACACTCAATTCTCAATTCTTTTTGGACTCGACAAGGGCAAACGCAAGGAAAGTTGTGTGGGGTGTCATGATCCTCACTCCAAACTCTCTTCCACTTTTAATTCTCTTGCACTCGACAGGAGAAGTGAAGACCATCTATTTTAGATTTCCCTCCCTCACTTTTTCCAATAAATTCCCCCATTTTCCAATCATATTCCACATTTTACTCTCTCCACTTCTCCCCACATTTATTTCCGAGTTCATTCAGGTCCATGTTCATCTAGTCTAGTGCACAAAAGCACGGAGTCAAAGTCTCTACAGCATAAATTTAATTACAGGTAGAATACGGCGAATTACATTTTCTAATAATTCGATACTTTATTTTGGGGGGAAATTTAAATTTTCAAAGGAGCAAAGGAACAAGAATTTTTATTCGGGATTTTTCCAGGCCAACATTTAATCAAATCAAGAGACTACGAGAGTTTTCAGAGGAAAAATGTGGCCCCCTGGTGGGAGTGGATATCCACATCCGAATTACCCACCGGCTCCTTATCCACATCCGAATTACCAACCGGCTCCTTACCCTCATTCCCAAGGGAATTATTCGAGTCAGCCCTTCACACCACCGCCAAATTATGGATGGGCCATCCCAAGCGTTCCCCCCGCGCCCGCCACAAATGGTGAGACTTGAGAGACCATTTTGAGTTTTCTCCTTTTCAATCTGTACAGTTTGATTATTGAATATCACGTGATACTGGTGGGAATAATATGGTGAAAATTTAGGGTATCCAACATTCAACCCAAATCCAAATCCAACACCCTACCCACATCCAACGGCAATACCCAGTCCCGTTGTGCCACCACCACCTCCTCAACCGGCCCCACCCGAGGTCACTCCCAGGAATGATTCAAGTGGACCGAGTGGGTGGGATGGGACTGGCCCTTTCCCTGGATTAATGGGCCTGGCTGGTATGAAGTCGAACCCACAAGTCAAGGAGTCATTCAGCCGGTCGGAGGATCGAATAAAAAGTGCTCGAAATTCAGATAATTCGGATCTCTGGGAAGGAGGAGGGAGGAGAATTCCAATTAATATAATTGGAGGAGGAGGGAGGGACTCTGGGGTTGAAAGGGGTCGTCAGGGGGGCATTAGAAGTGGGAGGACTCCATGTGATGACGAGATTAAGTGTGTGCACTGTAAGGTCCTCAATTCCAGAGACTTGGTCAAGTGTTTATACTGCTCAGAGTCCATAAGAAGATGAACCATACAAATATGAGTGCTACAATTAAATATTTTTCGTTTAAAATTTATTCCACAAACTAATAAATTATTGACTAAATGTTTTTAATTATTTGTTAGTCATAAGTATATTCTGGGATCATAAAACTTGAACAAGGGATGTGCTCTTGTTCAGTCTCTCCCCGAAATGGCTAAATAAATCAATTTCTTTGCAAGTAAACATAAAGTACGTGTACTTAAACCCCAAGACATTATTCCCATGCACCTCTGTGCAAATGCCGGTACAACCTCAGGCCCAAATCAAAAACTTAATCAATACAGTCTAGTCCAGTCAGCCATTAATGGATTATGCAATCCATTTCTGGATTAATGCCGTTTTTGGATTATTTTAAGCCAAAAGTGGCTTATGACGTCAGAGCATGAGCCAAAAAAGGATTATTTCTAAGATAAAATAAGCCAAAAATGGCTTTTTAGAATTTCAGCACTTTTTTAAAATTAATGTCACTTGCCCATGGAATTCCAGAGACATTCCATGAAAAAGCACCTCATGCAGCATCCATAAAAATATTTACAAAAAAAATCCATCGTTCCAATTTTGAATTATGAATTTTTGAAAATTATTCCATTTCTGGTTTATTTTAAGTTATTTTCTTCCAAAAATGGCTCAGTCTTGGCTCAAGAGCGGACGTCAACGACGCACATGAGAAATTGAATGATGCATAACATTGTCCCAACACGAACAAATCAGGTCAAAATTGACACACAGCAAGATCTTGACGTACTAAACTAGAAAATGTGGCCAATATATTTTTGTGACCTTCCGTTCAATTTCTACATGCATCGACAAAAACACTAGATGTGGAACAATTTTCAAAAATTCATAATTCAAAATTGGGACGATGGATTTTTTTTGTAAATATCTTTATGGAAGCTGCATGAGGTGCTTTTTCATGAAATGTCTCTGGAATTCCATGGGCAAGTGACATTAATTTTAAAAAAGTGCTGAAATTCTAAAAAGCCACTTTTGGCTTATTTTATCTTAGAAATAGTCCGTTTTTGGCTCATGCTCTGACGTCATAAGCCACTTTTGGCTTAAAATAATCCAAAAACGGCATTAATCCAGAAATGGATTGCATAATCCATTAATGGCTGACTGGACTAGACTGCAATAATGTCCTTTTTAAAAGTATTATGTACTTTAATACTAATATCAATTATATTCCCCATAGCCCCATATTCTCAATTTAATTATTTAAAACGCATGTAGAAGTCCCTTGCGTTTAAAGGTTCAGTCAAGTACAAAGGTCATCATTTAAAGCGTCAGAAATTGTGAGTGGCGTTCAAGCCTGTGTCCAAAAATGAAATTGGAATTGCATTACAAATTGGACTAAATATTCCTCTTCACTGAAATCAACAAATTTAAATTATTTTGAGTCTCTAAAATTCATAGGAATAATTTTAAGGCCCATTTAAATAAATATGGTCCTATGAGGGGCTCCAAATTTTTCAATCATCATTTGATTGACATGCAACACAGGACATTGTCAACTCTAGCGGGAATTTTAAAATAAAAATCGAGTATCTCCACAAATTGATGAGGATTATTTAAATGAGTAAATGTAAATTGAGTACATGACAATTAATTGACTCTTGTAATCATGATTAATGCGGGTCATTAGAATTGACCCACTTGTCTCTCCTTAAAATGAAACGTTAAGTTTGTTCAACAATAATCAAAATAATCTCAAGATGATTATTTTGATTACTTCAAAAGACTTTACAAAATCAAATATTGTTAGGTTAAAAAATGGAATGGGATCAGGTAATCTTATGGGATGGGGCGCACATTAGACATGGAGACCACATCCCGTCTAGATTAAATTGAAACTGTTCGGGAAGTGAGTTTTGACGAGTGAAACATCCATAAAAATGATCAATTGCCCCACCATCAATAAAATACTCATCACTTGAGACAGAGAGGGAGACGGTTGTTAGTAAAATTGAACAAAAAAGGGGACATGACGCAAGTGAAAGGGTCAAACCAGTCAAGCGAGTTTTGTCCCAAAAAATGAACACGTTCTACAGTCCCCCCCACCAGTGCGTAGCACTGTACATTGAACAAGTTGAATGAAAAACAATTTTGAGATTGCCCAACAATTAAATTGGATAACATCGATTGTTGCAATTCATGTAGGGATTTTTGTAAACAATTGTTGTGTTCCCTCCTTAATTTGTCACTTAATTTCCTCTACATGTCCTACCCCAAAAATGGTCCCCACTTGAATTGTAGCCTCCCATGCTCACTCACAAAATATTTGTACATTTCTTGTAAGAACTTGATACGTGTCAAGCCAGTTTCAAAAACAATAATTAAACTTTCCGTACAAATTGTCAGTTTCAACATCCTCAATGGTCATTTTTACCTCGAGTACGCCATTGTCCAAATTCTGCACATTTCACTTTCATTCTTCATCTGTACAACCGCCTCACTCTCTCAGTGACGCGTCCATTGTCTCAATTGTCAGACAAATCATTTTATTTAATTGTTTTTGTCAAGTTTTTGTCACAATTTTAAATGGCTACAACTCCCATCCACCAGACAGCAGACAAGGAAAATAGGAAAAATAATTCAGAAAAAAAGGAAATATTATGTGAAGGATATTACTACGATGTCACTGACTGGGTCAAAGTTCATCCTGGTGGTGACATTATTAAATTCTACACTGAAAAAGGAGAGGATGCCACCATTGCCATTCAGCAATTTCATCATCGGTCAAGTAAAAAAGTGGGGGCCATTATACGGTCCCTCAAGAGACGTCCAGCCACTGCTCAAGACTGTAATTTAATTATTTAAAATAATTAAATTGTGATATATTTACAATTATTTTAACAGATGAATTCTTGGATGAAAATACACTAAAAAGACATCAAGAATTGACCAAAGATTTTACAAATTTATACCGCCAACTTGACCTTGAAGGATTGTTCAAACCGTCCATGTGGCACGTGGCCTATCGACAATTGGAAATAATTTTAATGCTCCTATTAAGTTTATACCTAATTGTAGTTAATGGGGACTCTTGGCTCTGTCAAATTGTGGGGACGTTGACCCTCGCCCTTTTTAATGTGAGATGTGGGTGGTTAATGCATGAAGCAGGGCATTTAAGTTTAACGGGCCATTCTAAAATTGATGGGTTGATTGAAGCAGCCGCTTTTGGTACTAAATTAAATTAATTAATTTTGTATTAATTAGTTTTAAATATTTAATTGTACAATTTGTAAAGGTTTCTCGGTTGGATTGTCATCCAGCTGGTACTCCTCACACCATGTGACCCACCATGCCATGCCACAAAGACTTGAGAGGGACTCTGACCTTGAGACCATGCCTCTCCTTGCTTTTAATAAACACGTGGCTCGGAATTCAAAAAAGAGCGGGAAATTGTCCAAATTGTTTATTAAATATCAGGTACATTATACAAATGACAATTTAGGAATGAGATAAATAAAATTAAATAAATGTTCCAGGTTTTTCTGTTTCTGGCTGTGGACACGAGTTTGGTGGGGTTATTCTGGAAGTTCTACCTGCACCCCAAGCATGCCATTCAACACAAAAAGTTTGATGAACTTTTGTTCATGGCTCTGCACTATGTCATGGCCTACAACATTGCCTTCTTCCCCTTCATTATCTCCGCATGGTTAGGCTCCGTCTGTCTCATGGGCAATACGGCCCTATCTCATCTCCATCTCCCTCTAGCCACCAAGGGGCCCCTCCACTGGGTGGAGTATGCCCTCGTCCATACAACGGACATTGCACCCTCCCGGTGGGTCAATTATTGGATGGGCTACCTCAATTTTCAAATTGAGCACCATCTGTTCCCTACCATGCCCAATTATAAGAATCAGTTGGTGGTGGAGAGGGTCAAGGAGTTGGCGCGGAAGCATGAAATTCCGTATCATTGTTGTTCGTACAAGGAAGCTCTAGTCAATTGTCATACAAATTTACTCTCTGTGTCTCAGTCTTTACGGAATGACTAGCCATACACTTAAAAAATTAAACTTTTCCATTGAGGACTTTAGGGTTAATAAAATGATGTCCAAATAAATATTTAAATAATTATTCGCACATAATTTAATTAGTGACAGAATAAATATTTCATGTTTTGTTAAAGTGCTTTCTTTTGTATGATGGACATTTAAATTTTGTGGACAACAAATGGACATTTTTGATGTGAAAATCCTGAAGAACACGTGGTTCATTATTTGGCCAAGAAAAATTTTTGCCTCCAAATCTAAAATAAGACTAAGGTACTAAGGTCCGGATATTTCAATTGGACTGAAAAAATGAGGCTGAAGAAAGGCATGGATGAATTTTCGTTGAAATGGCAATACAAAAAAATTATGTTGAGATTTATAATTGGTGATGACGTAATTCATTAAACAATTAAATCACCGCCGTTAAATCCCTTTAATCCACATTTTATTTCCTTTTTATAACTGTCGGTTTTCCCACATTTTCTGCGGTCAAAAACTGAATGGCGTTAAGCCTCTCTAAATTCCACTCATTGCAATCTCAATTATCTCCAAGTAAGGGACATTTGTCGTGTGAAACTTTTATGCCACCGCCAAACCAATTTTTAATGAGTTCTCTCCCACCAACACCACCCATCAAAATAGTAGAGGTATTTAATTTTTAAATATTTTAAAATGTTTAATTTAATTAATGAAATTTTAACGACGTATTTGATTGTGCAGAAATGGCCACCAAAAATGAAGACCACGTGACAGAATTTCATTGGACATTGAGGGATCTTTGTGACTTGGTTGAATATTTTATAAAGGCCAAAGGTTGGACCCAAAATTTTCGTAGTCCTCGTTCAACTTTTTGGGACGAAGCAACTGACCTCGTGGCCAGAGTTGGAGGGGCCAATAACCTTGGTGTGAAATTTTTGTCTCTTGTGGAAGGGTTCACTCCGGAATTTTTTCTGAAAAAATTCCCGGTTGGGAAGGAAGAAGATGAAGGGAAAGGGGAGGGGGGAATGATTGAGAAGGCTAAGGCGGATCTTCTCTACTGGGCCACTTCCACTGTCGAATTTCAACGGCGGCAAAGTGGCCAACTTTAAATTTTGGCATTTCGTTACAATATATTTTCATTCACTTTATAGTCAGCTGCAAAATAATTCACTGACTTTAACAGATTCTGCAAATAAATTTTTTCAAGATTTGGCGGGATTAGATTCCGCTCCTTTGGCAGCTCATTTCAAAAGTATTTTTAGTGTGAGCATTGATAAGCTAAATAAAATTGTGAACGTACTTTTTGCTCCCAAATTTTAAATTACTTTCTGTATGTCATTTCTGTACAAAATAATTCCCAGTTAAATAAAATTGTAAATTAAATAAAAAATTGGTATTTACTTGTAATTTAATTGGTACACAATTATAATTACACAAAGAAATTAAGGCCCAAACCTGAACATTTTTTGTTGCACAACTACTTCCACAACATCTGGAAAATTCTAGCAATCGGCGTCAAAGCAAACAGATTTTTACGTATTTTCAGGACAATTTGTGGCCACTGACCACATTTTAATTATTTTAATCTTTCACACCACCAACAACATAATAAAGCATATAATTAGATTATTAGATGCTAATTTAATTAATTAAAAAGACGTGCATTTCATGTAAATGGTTAAATATAAATGACAATTAATCAAAATTAATTTTGATTAATCACCTTCATAATCTTCCAACTGTTATTGTCATTAACTTGATTGTCAATTTACTACTTATCTTGTTTTTTTGTTGTCGTTCATTAAAATTAAACTTCTTCATGATAAAGTACATTGTGTCGTTTTTCACAGTTAATTACCAACTAAATTACCCCTAAAGTGTGGCTTGCCATTTTCATCATTCACATTAAATTTACATTACAGTTATAATGTCAAAATTTATTTGTGTGCTTTTATATTTCACATTTATAACTTACGGTAATAATTAGTTGTGTTAATTTAAATTATTTTACATGATAATTAATTTCACAAAATTCTTTTCTGCACAGTAACTTCAGTGTCCACCAATTCCAATGAAAACGGCGAAAAAAGTTGCCAAATTTTTCGAAATGAAATTGAAAAAGATTTGCTCCAACTGAAAGAGGAATTGGCCAAAACAACTGAAAATTTGCAAAAATTGAACGCCGCCCATGAAAAATTGCAACGGGATCACAACAATTTGCAAAAATTAGTTGGCCAAGATCCCGGTACTTATTCTTATGACAAAATACTTGCAAATAGTTAAATATGAATATTTGATAATTAAATATTGTAGTGCCAATTGGATTCATTTACACACAATTACCCGACCAAGCTGCCCCATACGAACTTTGGCCTCTACTTACATGGACAAACATCAGCCCCCTCTATGCAGGCGATTTCTTCCGCGTTGTTGGCGGCAATTCCGCCCCATTTGGGTCAAGTCAAGGTGAAAGTTTTCCAAGGATTTCTGGGGTCGAATTCATTTACGGAGACAGCTCTAACTGGTGGATAGATTTGCCAGGTCAAGGTTGGAGTCCAGTTGTCCTCTCTGGAGATGTGAGTGGGGAACAAGATTCTGGGCTCAAGTTTCATGTTCAATCTAATCCCAATTTTCCCGCCAATAAAGCAGTTAAAATTTGGAGACGTACTGCTTAATTTAGTCCAATAAAAATAAAAATAAAATCCATTCAAAGTCACCAATAATTAGCTAAATACAAGTCAAATAAATTCATTTTTCATAAGGACTCATTTTTCTAAGTGCATTGTTCTCAAGTAAAAACTAAGTTTAAATGTT
Organism: Arrhopalites spinosus; assembly: GCA_034700945.1. NCBI lineage: Eukaryota > Metazoa > Arthropoda > Collembola > Symphypleona > Arrhopalitidae > Arrhopalites > Arrhopalites spinosus. The sequence continues at coordinate 18,905 of JAQIVZ010001719.1, forward strand.
ACCGCTTAAATCAAACTCAACTCATACATAACCGAATTGAGTTTTTAATGACAGGCGGATCATGTATGGGCTTTACAATAAAATTAATAATAAAATTTTGGTTGGGGGTTTGATAAATTTTTTACGGTATATTATCCTAAGTGTAGCATAAATTATTGCATTAATAAAAATCACGTTGTGTACTCACCTCCACACCTGTTCTTTTATGAATCTCTTAATTATTTCCATTCATTCCACTCTCCCAACGTCATTCACCTCAAAATCATTATCTCTGACCGGCAATGGGCAATTTGCCGCCAAAATATTTTAAACTGTACATGTGACTACATTCAAATTTATCCGGGTGTCGGCTGTGGCTACATCTGACAAAAGATGACGCTGACGTTAGCGGGAAATTTCTTGTTGGCAACAATTCCAATTCTCATCTCTTTCTACACTAATAAATACAGGGAGGCCGACAAACTCAATGCTTTTCCCGATGACCCTCTTGACCTCAATTTACCTGTCCGAAAATCATTTGATTTTATTATCGGTGACCTTTTTCAATCAACATATTTTGTGCCACTTACTTATTCAAGTTTTTTTTTAATTTTAAATAGTTGGAGGGGGTACAGCTGGCTGCATTGTGGCTCGACGATTGGTCGATGCAAATTTTTCAGTTCTTGTCATTGAAGCTGGCGGTAATTTTATGAACGGATTTTTTCCCGCCATTTGTAATTTTAAAATTTAAAAAAGATCAATAATTTTGTTACAGGAAACCCTCCACCCCTCCAGGCTGTGCCGCTGACGACTTCGACGACAATGAAACTTCCGGAAATAAATTTTCAGTACAAGTCGGCCCTTCAGAAAAATGCGGGATTAATTACACAAGGGGTACCACTTTTTCAAAAATGGCTTAATGTCAATTAATAATTAAAATAATTAATTTACAATATCAGATTTCTAATGTCTCTCTCGGGAAAATGATGGGAGGTTGTTCATCTCACAATGGCTTAAAGTACGAACGAGGCAACCCGTTGGATTATGACCAATGGGCTCGTTTGACACGTGACAGGTCTTGGCGCTACAAAAATATTTTAAAATTCTACAAAAAATCCGAGAACTACAGGGGTGGCTTCAAATTAAAAGGTACACTTTCACATTTTGAATAAATGGAGTCAAAATTATTGTAATTCAAATAATTCAAGGCGCGCATGGTCAAAATGGTACTCTCACCGTGGAACGAACCCACTACGCCCCAGCACAAGAACTTTGGCTCAAAGCAGGCCGAGAATTGGGCTATAAAATTCGAGATCCAAATGGACCCCAACAAATTGGTATATTTATTTGATTTTTTTCATTTTGGCGGGATATTTAAATTTAATTTCAATAGGCTTCAGCCCTCACGAATACTACTTAAAAAATGGTCGACGTCTCAGTACGTACGACGCTTATATCAAAAATATTGAAAAAAAATCAAAGAAGTTGACTATACACCGCTACTCATTGGTTTCTCAAGTAAGTTTAAATTTAAATTTGACCGCCAATTTCACTACCAATTTTTTCAATAGGTACTCATTAAAAATAAAAAAGCGACGGGGGTACTGTACACCCGTCATGGGATGCCAATGACCGCTAAAGCGAGGAAGGAGGTCATTCTCAGTGCGGGTTCAATCGTGTCGCCCATTTTACTCATGAAATCGGGAATTGGGCCAAAGGATCAGCTAGCAGCTGCCAAAGTAAAATTTAATTGCAATTAAATTCAGCTCAAAAATATAAAGAATTGTATTTTTTCAGATTGACCCCGTCAACATTCTCCCAGTGGGCGAAAACTTGATGGACCACGTAATTTTTAGCTTGCCAATCGATTTGCGGGTTCCAATTGGCTGGAAATTGAGAGAAAATTTGACTTTCGACCATTTCACTCAATTTCTGAACAAAGGCGAGGGACCGCTAGCGGGTCAGTATGTAGCAGGGCAAGCGGAAGCATACTTGGCGTCTAGTAGAGCAATCAAAATGAATGAGGCGACATGGCCTGACCTACAAATAAATTTCTTTGATCATCGCCAAGAATTGACGGCAGGGTCAACTATTGGGTGCTCAGTAGCCTTAGGTCGACCACTTAGTAGAGGGCGCCTCACGTTCAATTTGACCTCTGACATTGGGGATGACAATCTACCAATTATTGACTACAATTTTTACAGTGTTGCCAGCGATCTTGATGTCACAATGGAAGGTAGGGCGCAGAAAAATAATTTAAAAATTGAGTTTTTTGGTATTTTTATATTTAAATTATTTAATTTATTCCCGCTCTTGTAGGGATCGAATTTTGTTTGAAAGTAATGGAAAGGACGGAGGCATTCAAAGAATATGGAGCGAAATTCATAAAGGAGTTTACACCACAATGCAACCATAAAACATTTCGATCACGTGACTACTGGATTTGTGTCATTCGACTTTGGGCTCGTCCCATGATTCACGCTGGGGGAACCTGTCGAATGGGGACGAGGGATGACGCGCGCTCTGTTGTAGATTCAAAACTACGGTAAATACGATGATAATAAATTACCATTAATAATTATTATTTTTCTGAAATATTTACAACTTTAATCGTTCCTGAAAAAGGGTCCTTGGCGTAAGGGATTTGAGGGTAGTGGACGCTTCCATAATGCCAGTCATTACCAATGGGAACATTGTTGGCCCTGTGATTGCCATTTCCGAGAAGGCCTCTCGCCAAATTATCAAAAAATATTCGCGCAAAAATAATGTCGTCTAATCCTTAAATTAAGGATTTTAATTAAGGACCTTCATACTGAAGTAAATTTTTGAACACGTTCGGTAGCAAAAAAAACTCCTGGACCGTTTAATTCATACCCGCTAATTCATAAAACTGTCATCAGTAAATACATTTATTTTTCGAAAAAATAATAATTATTTTTTACAAACTAAACAAAAAATTCCAATTATTATAATTTTTGGAAAAAAAATTAAAACATTTTGAATTGACTTTGTTCATTTACTGTGAAATTTTTTTTAGTAGTTTTAGTCGTCTTTTTTGTCGTAGTTTTAGCAGATTTTGTAGTAGATTTGGGCGTAGTTTTACTAGAAGATTTTGTAGTCATTTTTTTTATTTTGTGGGCCAAGAACAATAAAGGGACATTGACGGGATTTAATAAAGTTCACAAATTAAATTGTAGTTAAATTAGTTAGACATTTATACTTCATTTGATGTACTCCCTGTGGTATCTCGCCATGAATTAATCTTCAAAATGTTTCACAACATAAAAAATACACTTTCACTTTTGTACCAATTCTATGTTGTGGACTTTTCAACTTGCAAATTTTTTAGTGTTTTTTCTTGTGAATTTTTTGTTTCAAATTCTCTGTCCATTTCACCTTGCAAATTGTCAAGAATTTTTAATTGCAGACAATAAAATGTCAAATGAGGAAGATTTGGTATCACAAACTTTCACTTAAATGGTTTGCCAATTTTATTTCTTAAATTATTCATTCATTTCGCGAACGACTCCAGAGGACGAAATATTTCTTGTTTTAATTATTTTGCTTCAAACGTTTGACCCCAAAATGTGGCCCGTGTTGAAAATTTATTTGGTCATTGTAGTCCCCAGTTTACTGGCCACGTCAATCATCATTCCAATCCAAGACAACGAGCCAATCCAAATGTGGCACCTGGTCACCTCTAATGTCACCCCAGAGGGCGTTGTTCTCGAAAAAATTGACCTGAACCCGACAAATCATTCCCCGTCGACCCCTAGTCAGGATTTGCAACCTCCTGAAGAAGTTTGGCCGGACAGTATTTGGCCCCAAGGCACAGGCAATTTTACGGTCACTGAGGAATCCTTGGCGGACATGCAACAACTGGAATCTGAACAAGGGGTCACGGACAAGGTCACCGAATTTGTGAAACACATTGAGGACACAATTACAAGGCAAAGCGGGGCATTAAATGAGACGGTAGAAACTCTGAAACAAAAGATTGACACGGGGTCAAATGGCCTTCAAAAATTTATTTCGCATGTGCAAGAGACGGTAATTGAGAAGGACTTTAATTGAATTACAAAAAAATATTTAGAATTAAAAATGCATTTAAAATTAATTGTAGAAATCTTCCAATCTTCAGGATTTGGTGAAACGAATCTCCACAGAGTCTCACCTGCTGCTGGACAAAATATTTAATGGGTTAAACAATCTTGGAAAAGGATTAGTAGATTTACATTACACAGCGGACAAAGGGCAACTCCTCCAGGACGTTTTGAACTCCACAGACACGCCTTTTTTGGATGACCCCTCTTCCATTATTTAAACATTTATGTCACATAAAATAAAAAATATATTCATGTTCAGGGTAGTCCAGAATTTAAATGTCATTTAATTCAGTAATTAAAAATTGCATGCACACGTCCATTTCGTTTTTCTCATTTGCAAATGAGAAAAACGAAATGGATTTTGAGATTAAATAAAATTAGGAGGCGAAATAATTTAATTTCAACCCTTGACATTTTCATTGAGAAAAATAATTATTATTTTTGGTATATTTTGTTTATCAATTCATGTCAAATAGTAAATTATTTTAATGTTCTTACTTAAATTAAATTAAAATATTTTGGTGTCCTTTTTTCATGGGAAATAAGTATGTCAACACTAATTTTGACTTTTCCAATAAGTGAGAATTTTTTTGTTTGAGTTAAACGCCGTTCATGACACATTTTTCTCAAAGACTCCCTTTTGGGTGAACAGTCATGTTGGAATAGCTAGACATTAGTACAAAAATGCCATTCAAGAATTAGTTTATTATATTTAACTAATCTCAAATTAAAATTATGATCTTCTCAAAATCTTCATTCAAAAGTCTGTCCGAATTCAAGTAAAATGGAAAAAAAAGAAATTAAATTGTTTAGGAAAATTTTTAATTTAATTTTTTAAACGTCAAATCTGCTCCCATTTTCCCTTCAAGGCACTAAAATATTTATTGAAAGTTACGTCATCAAGCGCATCACCAAATGTTTTATCATCGTCAATTCCGTGACCTCAGACCCGGGTCAAAGTCAAAAAGACCTCTATAAAGGTCAAAAACCTCAAGATTTCAAAAAAGCGTATTGACAGTTTTATAGAGCATATGATTTTGCATATAGGTGAATTTTTCCAGAATTTTAGAATGAACAGGGGACCCAGGTCAAGCGTTGCCCTAAAACAAGTCGTTTTCACCTCGGTGAAGGTCAAGCCAACAAACCTTTCACTATGACCACAATACAAACTTTGCTTAGAAGGCCAAGACTCTTGGCCCAAGAGGCAACTTTTTGCCAAGTTTCAGAATTTTTGAACGACAACTAAGTTTTTTGACCATAGCGTACATACGGGACCTTTGATGACCTCTGGAGGTCAAAGGTTTATTAGGATTGACTTGTGACCACTTACATTGTCTCTGGGAGGTCGAAATCTATCATCCCACTTCAGGTCGAAAAGAAAAAACAGCGCGCGAAGTTGTTAGTAAATTAAATTGCACGGGGTTCTTCCATCAAACCGTGAACTCATTGAAACACGTTGGTTGGGTTGGTTGTCAAAAATATAGCAAATGGCGTTCAAGTGAATTTAATTTTTATTGAAAATAATTATTTTTTACTTTCTATTTTACGTCTCTCTGTTTTATATTTTTTAAAATGGAATTTGTTCACGTTCCTCTGGAGCTAGATCACATGACCATTCTGTTTATTAAATTATATCAACCACACTTTTTAAATTCACTCCACGCAAACAATTTATTGTGACATAATTAATTATAATCACAATTAAAATTAAAAGTTTAATTAAAAACAGACAATTTGCCTTATTCGGTATTGTACACTTGAACTAAAATTGATTTAAATTAAATCAAGTATTTTCAATTAACAAAAACTATGCCGGATTCACAGGTAACAATGAGCCACCCTAATTAAAATTTTTTGGGCAATTCTATTATTGTGAATTAACTGGGAAAATGATTGTAATTTGCAGAAGTCAGTTAAATGGACAGATGCTGAATTGGATGTGTTGGAGGAATGCAGTTCAGAAAGTTTTTGGTTTCGAAGTTTACCAATTTCCCTTGCCATGGCTGGTGGTGTCTACTTTGCTGTTAAACAAGGTATCAATTGTAATTAACAAATCTAGTTAAACCCCCTATTCATGAATCCCAATTAAAATGATCATTATTTTTAAACAAGGATACCTCAAACCAAATAAACGATTTGGACCCCTTCCCAAAATGTTGCTGGGTACTGTCAAGTTTTTTTTTTTTCTAGGCCTATTAATAAATAATTAAAGTTGTACAACAAACAATTAAAATTACTAATATTTAGAATTTGATTGTGGTTAAAGGTACTTTGTTAATTGTTTCTTAGCAACCACTGCGGGTCACTTCATTGGTCAATTTTCTTATGCTTCGACGTGCATCGACAAATTCATGAGATTGCCTAATAGCCCCTTTGCCGATGAATTGAGAAAACATCAACATGGACATGGCTCCAAACCAAAAGACTAAATCTTAACAATCTATAAATTATTTTAAATTAAAAATGGACATTAAATGCTATTAAATTAAAAACCGTATTTAACTTCAAGTCGATTTGAACGCCAACTTATTTGTTTCAATGCAACAGTACAAAGAATAATTTCAGGAAATCTTTTGCTAATATCGCCATTTTTTCTAAAAATTGTCTCAAAATTTTTATTCATTTTTTTATCCTCCCTTTTGGAAGATTTAATTTAAGAGTAAATTAATTTTGCGTCTTTTTTTGAGTCTTCGAGTTTTTTTTATTGGTACTGGAGTTTGTTCCAAGAAACAAAAAAAATAGTTTGGCAAACCAAAGGAATTAATTGGTTTGAGATAAAACTCGAATAAAAATAATTGTAAGTTAAATTGGGATGATCCGTCATGCCTCACGGGGTTTAATTTTCTCTTCATCTTCCTCCGCATCCTCCATCTCTTTCTCAATTTCACTTTTCAGAAGGTAGACCAGGGACACGGAAAAACTGGTGAGGGTGACACTCAACACAATTAAAAGGACCACCGTCACCACCGTGGAGCCGTCCAGCAGGTTGAGCAACCAAATAATTATCATTATTTGTGAGACCGTCGTGTACACAATCCAGGACATGAGATACTTTGGATTCTCCTGTAAATTTAATTACAATCAATTAAATCCCATCCACTACTTAGCCATGCCAAATGCCTTCATTCTGAACTTGTTCGCTCTCAGCGAAACTGCTAGAGCATCTGCCTTGCGGACAGACAGCTCAGGTTCAATTCCTGCTATAGGTAGTCTTATTTTTTGCAGCTTTTTCTTCAATCTTTATTTTTGTTTTAAATATTTAATTCATTTTCACGAAATTAAATAAAGACACGTGACTTGTACAATCATCGAGACTGTCAGGAATTGAACCAAGGTTTTGACATAAAATTGAATACCTTTTTGATTCCATTCAAAAGCACAAAAGACATGACAAATGCAATAATGGACAAGATGAGAAGGAAAATTGCGAGGACGACGACAGCGAAAACTACAATTTGAAGAAAATTAATAAAAAATTAATTAAAGTACTAATTGAAAATAAATTGACATTTACATGAGGCATCTTGATAGGGGCTCAAGACAAGGCTATCAGACTCGCGAATAATTTTTAATATTTTGTCTTCCCCTCTACTCTGCAATGTGGACAAGAGTTGAATGAGGGCTAGAGTGCTGAAGGCAAAGAAAACCTTTTTGAAAAATAAAACGAGAAAAAAAGCCCGGGAATTTATAAATTAGACAGCCTTGTTATTTTTTATGGTTTAATTAAAATTAATTTACAATCTCAATCCAGGCGATTGTTTTGGTCCAAATGTGGACACCACAACAGCAAACTCGTTGACTTGTTCCGGCTGCCATTTTTAATTGGGAATTAAATTAAAATGGAATATTTTTGGTACAAGTTGATCTGCCAGTAGTTTGTACAGGCAAATAAAAACTATGAAGGAGGAGAATGGGAACCTGTGCAAAAAAATAATTTTGCACCTTTTTTTGCTGTGGACTCTCTCGGGTGCTCTAAATATAAGAATAGATTTGAGTGCTAATGTGCTACACTCCCTGCTATGCACTCTGTCTATTTTGAATGGGCCATATAACCGAGACCCTAAAAGTTGACATTGGAACAAAGTCAGACGTGAATGGGGAGCTCATGACAATTTTTAATGGGCCTTCCCTTCTTCTATCCCGGGAAGCTTTCTCTTCTCCCTCCCTCCATTTCAAATTGCAATCACAATTCCTCCACACCCTCCATTTTGAGGAATATTCAAAAAAGACAGACAGCTTGTGACATTTATTCAAAACAATAAAAGTAACAATTACAAAATAAAAAAATTCCATACATATTTTATTAGAGTTTGGAAAAATAAATGTAGTTTGTAAACTATGTATAAATTATTTTCAACCATGTAGAACTTTTTTAACTGAGTGTAATTTCTATATAATTGTTTTAAAACAATTTTTGAAAATAGAAAATAAATAAATCACACCCAGTGTTCAGAACCTGTTGCACGTGCTATGCCCATGGACAATTTTACATTGAGTGGCGTTCAAGCTGCACAAAAATTATTTAATTGTTGGATACTTTTAAGTTAATTAGATTTTTTATGTCTATTATAAGGATACTACTTTGAACCAACGTTCTTTACATCTTAAAAATTGGACACAAAAAATAAGAATAGTATGTTAAATTTTTTGTAATTAAGTTGTAATTGGGAAGACTCCAAGTCAATTAACTTGACAATTATTTTTGACAATTTCTGCCAAGAGAAAATTAAATGCTACAAAATCATTTTATGCATTGAGGCTATCCATTTTGGCGGTAAGTTGTCATTTTTCTACGTCGCGTGATTTAAGATTAATGACAGGTTCAATAAGGTCTATCGCAATTATTAGTGAACTTTTCTAAATAATAATAATTTTTCTAAACACTGGATATGTTGAATTGTCCGTTGTAAAATTTAGATGAAACGTTTAATCCACGGAATGCTTTATTAATTAAATATTGTTAAAATAATTATTGTAACAATATGCACTCAATGGAAAGGTCTGTAATTATTACCACAGACTAATTTTAATTTGAAATAGCCATTCAATTTATAGCTCCATCTGTCAACCAACTTAAAGTTAATTGTATGACCATGAATTTTTAAGATGACATTTTTTCTAATACATTTTTTCCAGGTAATAAAACGGATTTGTAGATTACAAACTATTTAATTTAACTTACTAAAGTCAAATTTTTTTAACTTGACTGTTCCCACAAAGGCTTAGCCGATGTCAATTGTTGCACCGAATTCAAAAAGCCTTTCTCAACAATTTGATCGGAGATTCTGTGGTCTGTGTTTAGAGAGAGAGTACAGAGTTTTTAACTACGCATTAGTCTACAAAGTTGATTTTAACAAGTTTAATTGT
>JAQIVZ010001720.1:0-28337 GCA_034700945.1 Arrhopalites spinosus
AACATACTCAAATATCCTGGTGATCGGTTTACAACGAACGGAGCTAAAAAATCATAATCATTACTTTTTGATCTCCCCTCGTACATTAACTTTGAGACCCCTTTAGTGAACATGAACATAATATCTCTTTACACGTTTAATTACGTAAATAAATGTCAATATTAAACACACTATTATTTACTTTCCATAATGTGTACTCTTGTAAGTACTTAAAGAGAGAAATACGCGTATCACTATTAAATTTCATCGGTCGGAGTCCTTCATGAAAAAAACCAATAATAACTTTATATCCTAATAAATACAAATATACAAATAATTACATTGTGTCAAAACTTACAAAAGTGAGCATACAAATATGTCGGACATATTTTAACACACACACAGACACAACTAAATAAATTGTCATATTTCCTTTCAAATTAATTATTATTACAATCATGTTAATACATAATATTATTTAAAAAAATAAATTACAACAAATACATATCCGTCTCTGGATCCTTTTTCAGCCATTAGAAAAATTTCATGTATCACCTACATCACAAATCTACTCCTCTAGACAGAGGACAGTTTTCAGTTCTATTTTCATTTCAACAAAAATCCATCAGTCTGACAAACAACAAGAAGAAAAAAAACCCTCAAGACAAGTGAAAACTACAAGAGAGAAAGAGCAGTTGGTAACACTTTGAAACCAAGTCAACAACAACTTAGTAGCTCATAATTAGACGCCACAAAGAATGTCATACTTAACCAGACACATTCTATAAATTACCAGTTACCACTGGAGAAAAAAATAACACTACATATAAAATACCGTCAAAGAAAGTTAAACACACATGCAAATAAAAACTTCCCATATTTCCTATTTTCTCCCCTTCATTATCCCCAATGAGAGAGAGAGAGAGCTGGAACAAGAATGTTACAAAATACTACTTATACTATAGCCTTACATTTATTATTTCCTCAAAAAAATATTTTACAAAAAAAGTGCAATCACTAAATGCAATGCTCATGAAAAAAAGTCCCTGATTCTATAAATACTTATCCATCATATGACACAACACTGACCATCATAAACACTTGACTAGCGTAATAACTTTTTTTTTCAACTCAAAATGAATTTACTAAAAAAACCTCCAAAGTCATATAAAAGGGAAACAAGATCATTAGAGAAATTATAGGAAATAAAAAAAAAGAAAAGAGTGCAGTAAAATAATTGGTTAAAATATACATACAAAATTCCCATAGACAATCTGCATGTTGGGCACAAAAAAGTATTTTGTATTTAGATAAAATCAAGAACGTCATCATGTATCAAATGAACATACCTACTAGTATACTACATATACTAGTTAAAATACTATGTAGTTCTACTACTAGCAGACGTTCAAAAATTAGTGGTTTTATTAACAGAGCATACACACACAAATTTTTTTTTACTGTTTTTCAGTTTGAGAATACCATTCGGCAAAATGTCAATGCCTAAACCTTACTCTTGGTCTTGACTTGAGCCCTTCATAAATTTTTAACAGAGGACAATGCCAAAATATTCTTCTAATTAACAAGACCCAATACCATTCATTCAATCATTTCACATGAGAGAGAGAGGAAAAGATGCAAAAAAGATACTTCGCATCGTCATCCCACATCATAAGACAATAGAGGCAGACAGCGGAAATTATATTATGGCACCGACTCTGGTGTGGCTGTCAATTTTTGCGACAGCTCAAACTCTGATGGCACACACAGACGAGGAAAAAAAAACAACAAAAACATTGAAGTCATCTTCACTTCATGCATTCCTCACTACATACTTTTCATAAAAGTCCTAGAGAGAGAGAGAGAGAGACAGAAGCTCAACGTCATTTTCTAAAAGTTTAACCTTAGCCCTGACCAGCTTTATATCCCATGTCATTGCATACGCACATCATTCCATATAATCCTTTTACATAATATGCAAATAATATTATTATATGGTCATGTGGTATTTAGTGCTGACTGCAGTTGATTGTGTCTTTTTACAGGTATGTATCACCACTAAAACATTAAATCATGCTAACGATTTAAGCACATGCCTCACGTGCTCCTCCACATTATAATATGTCTACCTTTTTGCATACCACTCTTATATTATTAAGCCAGTACAAAAAAAAAATTGGGCACTCCAGTCATAGTGAAACGCCAAAGTCAGTAGTCACATAAAACCATGCGGAAGATTATAATACTTTTTTTTCGAAATCATAGTACACACACACACACACAAACACTACTCTACTGTACTATCGTAGTATATACCCATATATCTTTCAATCTACATAAAATCTTGCCAATTTTAACGTAAGCCTTAACCTATTTGGATGAAAGTTTTGCTACGCAGTTAGATTAGTGTACAATGTCACCGAAGCAGGAGCCAAATTTTATTCTCCATCTGCATGTTTGGAAATGAAGCAATGAAAAAAAAACCCAGGCATGTACCACCAACTCAAACACCACACAGGACACAGACATAGAGAGAGAGAGAGAGGCCAGCTTGTTCTAATATTATTCTACTTATTCATATATATATATTATTTATAGCATCCAACCATACTCATAAGGTGAAACTATAGAGAATAGAGAGAGAGAGGGGCTTCCCTACTATCCATGTACATCATGTTTCCTTATCCTCTCTCTCTCTCTTTGTGTCATCATTAGATCATTGTCTTTATCATTTCATTTTACAAATTAGTGATGAGGACTATTAACGTAGCCAAGAACATTAAGGAAAACCCAAGAGATAGGAAATTGAATGGAAAAAACAAAAGTCAATGTCAATAATTATTATGATTGTCAACGTTTAAAACCATCACCTGAGTCTACATTACAAAATGATTCCAAAATTGCTTACTTGTATCATCAATGCGTGACCAAAAAAAATCATTTGTTTCCAATCACTCAAGTTATATTACATAATATTATATCCTCTATTTTATAATATGTACTATAAATTCCTTTTCCTTTTTTCTGTTTGAAAAAAAACACTCCCCCTCACATTTCCCATCTTCTTTTAAAATACCACCCCCGTACGTCTTTTATTTTATGTCCACCCGAAATTATTGGAAGTGTGCTCAAAAAAAAGGTTGAGTCACTCATTTCCAAGAAATTGTCCCAGAAATTTCATTACAGCATGAACAGTAAAATAACAAATAGTACTGTGCACTCAAATGTGTAGAGGAAATAAAACTAACTTGTCTCAACTAAGTAATTGGCGTTGAAATATTCTCCTAAAACTTAACCCTAAATTACATTTTACCAAGACAAGAACATCTGTGGCTTGTATCGACAAAATTGTATTTTCTGCAAAAAAGAAAAGAGAGAGAAAAAAAGACCACGTCAACACCATTGTGTCATCCTCATCCCCCCCTTCTACCCCATTTTTATCATGTATAAAAATTCCAGTTAAAAATTTCTAAACCTCCCCCTCCTTCTCTCAATATTCCCTATATAATAATTTTTTGCTATAGTCAACAACATAGCCTTTCCGGTCTTTATCCAGCCCCATCAGAAAATAAAAGTCAAAGTATTTAAACATACACAATATACAATACAGAGGTATATATTTATATAACTTCTTCATTGGTCATTTTTTAACTATATGTATACCAGGCATATATACATGTACACAATTTTACAATAAATATTTTAAACCAGATGCATGCTGTGTACAGTTAGTTAACAAGCTAACATTTTCTCCAATTAATTGTGCACTAGGTATCTCTACTTGTAATCATTCCATACAGTAAAAACACAAACAGAAATGACAAATTTTAATAGTAAAACCATGTCATCATTTTAAAACCAAAACAAATACAATTTTAAATTTCTACATGTACCCAAAAAAAAATCAATAAAAAAAATTCCAAAGAAAAACAGTTATCACACAAAAAAAATTTCCCAAAATATAGACAGAACATTTAACTTTTAACAAGGTACGGAATATCTAATGTGTTGTCACATTTTAGGTACATACAATTTACTATTAAACATGAATGGAATATTATGATGAATTCCTACAATCTTATGTCATCAGCAACAACCTAGAATATCATTGGCGACATAGAAAATGCTTAGTCGCCACTATTCCACTTGTAGTGAGAATTGCATACTTGTGTGTGTCATTTAGTCAACTAACTTTTACATAAGGGACAAAAATAAAACAGACAAATACAGTTGTTTTGTTATTAAATACGTCATCCGAAAAAACTCTTTATATATCCACTCCTCTCTATAGAATATTTAATAATAATAACATGTCAATAATAATTATTACACATTAATATATTACATCATCAAAGAGACTATCCTAACTGTATCTCTACTTGACAACCATACATACATAACATCAGAGTACACATGTAATTCTCTACACAATTTTCATTCCTACACGCCACAAATACTGAATGAAATGAATTCAATTCATTGCGATGGCTAATTCTAAATTAAAATGTCAAATGCGCAGATGACTTGTTATATAAAATGTATAGCCTGTGTTTACTCTATATCCCATCCCATGTCTATTATTATATATCCATGTTTTTTTTCAAGTCAAACTTTTTTTTCGTAGAATACATAGACAAATATGAGTTGTATTTTAAATACGTAAAAATTTTTTAAGAATCATACACAGAAATCAAAGTACACGTATCATAAATAAATACGATAAATGGATAACCCCTTTAGTGTTACTAAGAAGATGAAGATTTTAAACTCATATTTAACGTAACCTTTAAAAAATCAACAAAGATATGTAAAGCACACATGTATTGTATAGAAATTTACAGACAAAATTTTTTGAATATATATATCTCAATGAACCATCATAATATTCCTCAATATATAACAACACGTAGAGCAAATTTTTCAAATCCAGCAGTCACATCCAGCATTGTGGTTGGACTATTATACATAATAACTGTCGCGGTACTATTGACTATATATATTACATGTATATCGTTCTCATTTCACAGTAATCGTGTTATCTTCATCCTCATCGCAAATCCATTAACATTATCATGGACAACACGAGCAGAGAGAGAGAGAGAACAAACTTTGACGCATTGGTAGGTTACATGACATTAGTCAGTCAAAGAAGGATTTCATTTATTGCGTACAATACTTTTAAGTTTAATTTAAAGTTTCCATAATAATACAAATATATACAAGAACCACACTGACAAGCCTACATTTTCAATTTCATAGTTGGGTTGGTCATTAAGTCTTTTAGATTTATCTCAAACTTTTCAACATTATATTGTAAAAATATATTCTACGTAGTACTATAAATGTCAATCTTACAGTACAGTATGGACCATATACATACAGGGTATGATCTGGTCAATGATCAAGATTAAATCAAGCAAAAACAAAAAAAAATTTGCCACAGTACATAGTAAATAAATTTCAAGTTAATTTATTTTATTTCAAAATGTTCTAGAGACTGTTTCTTAAACAAGTACATTTTATTTAGCAACAAAAAGAAAGAAGAACAGAGTTGATCAAAACATCCTCACAAAAATACCACACGAGTCTCTGTCATACAAAAAATAATATTTTACTGTTAATGATAATGTTAATGACAGAATATAATAGAGAGAGAGAGAGAGAGAGAGAGAGAGGAAGAAGAAAAACAAGTGTGTATATAATAATAAGATAGAGTTGACATTCATTCTCTTATTATCCGCCAAACAAACATTTCCAGCTACACTTACAACGACCGACGCGTTCAGCAAATTGAGCTTTCCTATTTATACCATTTGTGCATTTCATATACCATGAATGAATGAAAAATAACATTCAACATGAGCGTCTAGAGAATACGCCTACTCCTTGTAGGAATAGATAGAGCGAGAGAGAGAGAGGAGGATGACGACGGAAACTTGAAAAACACTTTTTGGAATTCAGACTTGATGTCAATAAAATGAAAAAAAAAAACTTCGTCTACTTGGTTTTTTCCATGTTCTGTTAAACTCTACCCACTCATTGTTGTTTCGTTGTTCATGACTAATATTTAAACTAAAGCTCCACACACAAAAAACACTATATAGTACATTTTATGAACTCTTCAAGTTGACTTTTTTTTTACTCTTGACTTATCATACATAATTTCTTTGAATACACTATTTTAACGAGGAATATTAAATACATGTACGTTCAATATATTTCAGGGAAAGCTCTTCATTTCATCCTATTACCTGTGTCATGCCACTATGTCATGCACCCACAGTACAAAAACGCCTACTCCAATGTATGGATATAATCTCTCTAATAAAGTCTCATTTTGATGACGGAATATTTAAATTATTTATTCAATATGAATTACAAAAACTTTTTTTCCACAGACACTGTCTTCATCCCTTCAACATGGTCTGTCTTTAAAAGGGCAATGATTTCTATAATGTGACTTCTAAAAGTTCTTCCTCCTGTACATATTTTGTCTACCAAAAAAAAAATTAGACTGAATGAAATCTGGATCTAATATATTTCATTTATGTGAACATGATGCCAAAACTACAACACATGCAAAGGGAACACATAACAAGGAAAAAAGAAAACCCTAAAAATATGAACAATCCAACCAAAAAAATATAGGAAGGATCAAATAAGTAATAAATATACACACAAAAAAACTACAAGTTCACTCCTTGGGGCTTCTCTTGTCAATTTTCTTGTTCCTTTTTCGCTCCCAAAAATCTCTATACCATATAAATACAAAAATGTAGATAGATCTATATTTTTCTCTCTCTCTTCTTCATGAATAACAACTAAAGAAGAAGAAGAAGAAAAAAAGAAGGTTCCATTTTCATTCTGTATTCTCACCCTCCATCCCTGTTACAGAAAGAAAGAGAAAGAGAGGGAATTGCTCTAGAAATTCCTGGGGCCTTCAAAATGGCTCAATAATAAGAATTAGATCAGGACCACGAAGGCAGGAAGGCACAAAGAGCAAAAAAAAGGAGAGAGAGAGAGAGAGAGAAAAAAAAAGCTTCAACCTTAACCTTAACAACATTTAGGTAATACTGACAAAGACGTAGTAAGTAGTGGATGCCGTGTATATATAGGAAGAGAGAGAGAGAGGAGTATATACAGGGGACAAACTCCTATTCCTTTTCTTATACTGTAGAGAAGATGAGAGAGAGAGATGAGAACGAAATCCAAGGGAAATGGAAAACAAGACTTTCCCATAGAGGGATAGAAAAGAAGGTATTTTAACCTCAGTATGTAAGTACAAAAACCTAACCTGCACATCAACTACATAATATAACCTTTGAGACGATTGCAATGAATGGTGGTGGCTACGGTGCAATGAGAATAACACAGGCTCTTTTTTTTTCTCCCCTTCCATCGTGTGTACTTGATCAAATAACAATGCGCACTTTTCATTCTACATATATTACGTCTCCATTCACCTTAACTATATATCTATATCCCAAACCAAAAAAAACCTACCTAACCTAACCAGCTATAACTTCTTTTTTTTTTCTCTCTCTCTCTCTACTATACCTGACGTTACTCACAACATAATATTATTGCTACACCTAAACATTCCATTGTATCGTATCATGTATTATAGCCTACAGCACAACGAACGGCCTGCCTAACACAACAACTACCTTATTGTTCTATTTGCAAAAAAAAGCACAAATACTTTGAGCTGGCTCATAATCTACGTCA
Source organism: Arrhopalites spinosus (assembly GCA_034700945.1). Classification (NCBI taxonomy): domain Eukaryota; kingdom Metazoa; phylum Arthropoda; class Collembola; order Symphypleona; family Arrhopalitidae; genus Arrhopalites; species Arrhopalites spinosus. Next base: position 7,708 of record JAQIVZ010001720.1, read on the forward strand.
TAAACAGGGCCCATGGTAAACTAATTCCATGCTTCCGATATATTAGACTATATTATACATAGATTACTATGGACTATGGAGGGAGTAGTAGTAGTAGAGTTTATATAGTTCATAATCATACTCCATGGGATTACGCTTGTTGGATACGCACACATCCATCCATAACCTCATCTACGTTGTCGTTCGCCAACCTCAACTCTAAGAAAATGAAACTATGTATGTATGTACATACAATATATATATATATATAATATACCTAGACAATGTATTGTACCTCTATGTATCATGCATAATACAACGTTTACCCCATGACTATGACGTCTATGTCGATAATTGTTATTTTGTGTCAGAGCGTCAACGTCACACAACTCTTGTTTACCCATCTTTTTTTCCCCATCTCAATTGTATCATTCATCATTATCTCCCATTATTATGGCTTATTGTACTTGAATTCCAAATATGTGTTAAATTACAATTTAATTTATGTGTCCATGTCCACGTGCTCTTCCATCATAATAATCATTCGCCTTTAAAATGACTCTGTGTATAGTTAAACAGAGGATAATCTTTTTTTATTTTTCAACATAACTCAAAGTGACTCAAGTTTATTGAGAACAGGAACAAGAGAGTGAGAGAGAGAAGAAAAGAGAGTGAGCTCAGTGTAAAATACAAAAAAGAACTGGTTGATAATTCAATTATTTTTTTTCCATCAAATCAAAATAATAATAATAATAATGAAGAAATGAAGGGGAATTTTTATGACAAAATGTCGATCTATCTCTAATGACACATTTGTTGACGTTGAGACTGATTTGATAATAACACTGCTGGGGGATGAAGATTATGTACAAAGTATCCACCTACGTAATTAGAATAAAGAATATACCTACGTGTCATATGTACATCCCAAATAACAATTCTCATTCTCTATGACTCAACAAACTTTAAGTTGTTTTTCTTCATCCCCTCAGTCATCATTCGTCATCGTCGACAACAAGAAAATCCAAAACACACAAAAACAATGATTACTTCTCATCTTTCTCTTTTTCACAGTACACTCAACTAAACTTTATCCTGACGACAAACCAAAAAAAACATCACATGAACATATATATTTTTAATATAGTCTTTCTTGGAAGATATTATATTACGGTCGTGATGATGATACGACTATGATATTATGAATATGATGTCCACACTAATGACTAAGCGATGCGGAACCATAATCATTCATGGTACAGATTTTACTTATACACACAGACAGGGTACAGAAGAAGAGAGTATTATAATACAAAAAGAATATAAAACTTGTGGGGTGAAAAATGTAGGCTACAATATGGAAAAGAATCAGAAATTCTGATTCAGATCTCTTCTTCTCCAACTTGTATTATAGAAAATTTACAAGGGTTTAAATAGCTAAAACTGGAAATCATACAAGTTTTCCGCTTTACATTTACACACCTACCACACACCACTGATCTATATTATACAGTAGAATGGAGGGTTTAGGAGTGAAAAGATTTTCTTGTATATTTATAAATACACATCTTTCTAACTTCTTTCAATGTCTGTATTTAAAGTGAACACAATTCAAAATAAAAATTGTAAGCTGTAGCTCGTTCCCCCTCTCTCTCTCTAACAAATAAAATATATTTCTATTCAATGTTCAATGAATAGCTTTCAAAATCTATGAAGACTTTTCTGGAATTATCAACAAGAAGAATCGTCACATTCTATCTTTGAATCCCTCAATTGGGATTTATGCAGCACCCACACCTGGACTTTTCTTCCGTTTCTTCTTTTTTTAAAAAAAATATCTAGACATCTGCAGCTATGTACAAAACTCTCTCTCTCTCTCTCTTTCCGTCTGTCTAAAAAAGGTTTCTCCGTTTCTCGACATTGTAAGAACCAGCTTGAGACAACCAATAATAAATCCATAATATAATATACCTACAGATATATACATGAAAAACTCTGTACACTTTTTTTGACAAAAGAAATTCACCTTAAAATACCTTAAAAGATAAGTCAAACAAACAACTCAAACAAAGGTTAGTTATAGTGCCTTCAAAAAATATAATTATTTACTGATACTACTTTAAAGTTATCTAACTGATACAACAACAACAAGAAAAATACTCTCTCCTCTCCAATAATACTTGTACGGATATAAAGGTTATTTCCAATATGACGCGGTACAATTTCTGTTTGCGTGTAGTTCACTGGAAAAAAAACTAAAAAAAAAAAGTATTGGAATTATAAATTATAAAAATCTAAAGTTTATTTATTTTACAAGACTATAGTATACCATGTACAGTATCTTCTTTATTTTTGTCAAGTACAGGTCATACTCATATCCCAACTAAATAAATTATGTACATCCTCATATTATTATGGGGGTCTCTCTCTTACATTGTATTGCTGCAAAGAGTATTTTTTTCAACAAAGGAGTAGAAAAAACAATAATAAAAAAAGTATACCTATACAACTTAAATAAAACATAAAAACTTTTTGAAGTTTGAATATGTATTGTCTGTATTCGACATTCAAGCCTACAAAACCGAAAAACACATGGTCAAGGGAACTGTAGAAAAACACTAACATTTCCTAGGTTAAATACTTGTTTCATGACTTTATTTGATATTGTCAACAACACACCACGTCATATAATGTCCATGTCACTCGTCCTTGACTGAAAGTCGGATTCAAAAAAGAATAGAACATAACATGCTTTATATATACATCATGTCATAATATAATTTTACTGCTCAGCAAAAGCAATAAAAAAATTTTATATAGACCATATTGTCATTCCATTTCTCAATTTTCACCTCAAAAAAAAGAAGACAAGACGACAAAATGGAATTTGTAACATCAATTTTAAACTTATTCCTTTTCATATTTTGAATAATTAAATTTGGTAGTCAAACTAAAAAGGTTCTCTTTTTCTGTTTATCCAGTTTGGGAAGATTTTTTTTTCATTCTTGTTCTACAGATACAGGATACTTTGATTGAATTCAAAGAATAAAATTTTAATTGACAGAGAGACTCCAAGAGCTCATGTCAAAACTCAAAACAATAAGAAAATCATAACAACAAATCGTTTTCAAAGCTAAACAAAACAATATGATGATGATGACAACAACAATGACAGGTTAAATTACAAAACTCGGAGCCCTAGCGCCAAGTAAACTTTTAAAAGCAAAACATTGTGTAATTTTTCTTCTTCTTCTTCTCTCTCTTTGTTTTTATTTTATAACTCTGTTGATACCTTGTGTTCCAATCTAAACATGTATGTCTATTTAAACCCATCTCATGTACTGACAAAATACTCTCCTCCTCCTTCTCAATAATAATAATAATATTATGTTCATTTGAAAGAGTGTTCTCTGTCATAATAATACTCTCTTTTAAACTGTAGACGCACACTACATTGTCATATATATAAATATTATAAATGCCGTATATAAACAGTTAAATGATACAGTTTGTGGATGTTCTCTCTGTGTGTACAATAAACATTACAATTAACAATTGCAATCATTTAATGTGATACCCTCTAAACAACTAAATTTGTGACATTTAGTTTACCATATGAAATGAGCTAAGCTTTTTAGTATATAAATAATAATTGTATTAAGATGTTTTCTCTCTCTCTCCCTCTTTATACAATCACTACGCGTGTAAAGTATTTTTATTCATTTTGAGTGACCGATATTTTGTTTTTATTACTATTATTATTTTAACCCATCAATATTTGATATAGTGTCTGTCAATACGTTTAATACTCTTATTATTATTATATTTTAGTATAGGAGAGTGTGCACATGAATTCAATACACTATGAATTGAAGCCTTTTAACTGTACAAGTGTTGGGTAATAATAAACCAACACACCGACAACAGCAACTTGAACCAAGAACACTAAGGCATTATTAATTTTAGTTTGATTCTATAATAATAAAATAAAAGTTCCTTCTGCGCAATTGAGCGGCCGCATAATTAAAAGGGTGTAAAAATAAATAAATAAAATTAATAATTGTGTCAAAGTAGTAAAAAACAAAATAACTGTACACACATACATGGAAGGAACTATATTAAATACAGATATATCCACAAAAGTGTATAGTACGCGTTAGTAATAGTATATGTAAAATAGGAATAACACAAAGACTAAAAAAAGAAAACAACATTTCTGTATAAAATATGAAATTGGGTAGGTCGGCTGAGATGACTGAAAATTCTGAGAATTGACGAGTATGTACTATTGACGGATTATACCAACTGTCAAACTTGTAAAAAAAGCTATTATACATATGTCATCTATATAAGCAAAAAAAAGCTGTCTCCATGCATATACATTGACACACAACAACAACAAAAGAAACACATGATTGTTCAGCCAAAATAGAGTTTAACATGAAAATCTACACTCACTGACGAAGTACAACATTAAATACTAACTGACGATGTAGAGAAAAAAAATAATTTAAATAATATAAGCAATTGCTTCATAGCATAGCTACAAGGTTGATTTGTTTACCGACGTTCCCAACGATGGACAGGAAGTTGATATGATTACTTGAACAAGAACGATATAATATAGACGATTATTTATCATCACAGCATATTATTGTACATAATGGAGCAACAACTAAACAGATAAGACAAGTATGTATTTGCACCAAAAAAAAGATGAGCTTTATGCTGACGATGGGGGGAATGAATGTAATTATGAGGAGAGTCTCCAAAAAAATAATATAATATTAATAATAATAATATGGGGATACAAAACAAACAGAAAAATATTAAACTTTTTGTACAATATGTATCTCTATATTAAATGAATTACTTTTACATAAAAAAAAGAATTCAGGCCCTTGTTTAATGTTCATAATATGAGAGAGAGATAGAGATTATTTTGATCTCGAATAAAATGATATTAAGAATAACAAAGTTAAGCACACAATGATAGACATTGTATCTAGATATTTTTTGTGTGTAATGTATTGTCAAAGGGATACATACATGTGTGTACAAATATAAAATATCATCATGTATGTCGTCGTATAGGTTTGATATGAAAAAAAAAAATATTCCTGGGAAATACCAATGATGAGCTAGCTTTTGCTCAAAACAAATTCCAAAGCTTCACACAAACAAATCCAGATCGACCAACAAACAAGTTGTTTGTGTCGTGGTTGTTCACTTGTTATTTTTCGATGTCGAGATGATTGCATCGTATAACAGTATCACTTGAAATGTATATTTTTTTATAAAAATAATATATATCTTATTCTACTTGTGAATCACATGTACGTGTGTACACGAGTTTGAAAAATTATGATTAATTCCTATCCAGTATATCATAATAATAATATAGAGCATACTATTTAAACGAATGAAATGAATGACATGCAAATAGCACGTGAAACGACGTAGTATGTTTGATACGCACACAATACTATTATTACTTAAATTATTTATCAGGGATGAAACCTCGTTATATTAAATGTAGTCAAAAAAAATGTATATCATGCTAAAGAGTTGTTATTCTTTCATTTTTTGATGGTAGGTAAAAATATTTAGAGATAGAGTAATCAACACAAAAAAAACTCATCACACTTTACATGTCATAACTGGACAATGGACACAAAATGTAGATGAAAAGTGCATCGAATCAATTTGGCTAGACAAAATAAAACGACAAAGGACAAACACTTTTCCGTTTAAACAAAATGAATTAATACGTAATAAAAAAATATTAAATTGACTAAATAATATTATCTACAGATAAATAAAATATATATTATTTTGCGTATGAACTTTTTAAAAATAAAACAAAATAAAATTTGTAATTCATTTCATCAAATTTGATTCATTTGAATTTTGTAAAAATAGTTAACCTTAGAATGAATGAAATTTTTTTGTCAAAAGAATTTTTTTTGTCTCTAAAAGATGATGAAATAATAATAATTTGTGGTAAATAATAATATTATTACGCATTAGACTGACTTCCAAGTTATGACGTAACATGTGGAGAGAGAAATCAATCAAGATTGAGGGAGGAAATGAGATGGGACTGATGAATAAAAAAAAAAAGGGACTAGAAAATAATAATAAGTAGGTACACAATGTATTGCGTTTTACTTTTTAGGCGGTTGGCCGATGCGGAATTTTCGGTCATTGGCATAGTATTCAAGTCTGGCTGGTCCCGCCTCTGTCTCCTTCCGTAAGACGAAATATTTCTTTTTTCCTTTAAATTTACGAAGATAGTCTGACTTGACCACATCATCCCCAACACTATTATGACCATGATGATTATTTTGAATTATGGAAACGGAGTGTTCCACATTTAAAATTGCTGAATTTGGATTTGTTGTGGGTGGAACACCGATATTACCACTCGGGCCACTGTCGTCGTTGGTCACAGACATTTAGAATATGGTCATGTATTTGTCTCGAACCAGTATAATAAATGGAAACATAGGAATGAAAGAATGAACCCTTCATTCACACACAATTACTCAAAATTTCACAAAAATTCTCCTTCCCAAAACAAAACTTCACGTTTACGAAAATTCTACAACGCATTTACTACGAGAGAGTATCTATGCTTGTAGTTGTAAAACTGTACTGACTGAATCAAAAGAGAGATGAATGGAATAGAGAATAGAGGCGCAGAAAATATTAACCCTCCTGCCACATTTCAGCCTCCCATAGAGTAAATATCCCTGGCTTGCAGGCAAAATGACCCATCTGCATTCATCCTGCCAGGTAACCTATCCATATTTTTATACACAGGAAGAGACGCTGACGAGAGTGAAAAAATATGGATAGGTTAGCTGGCAGGGTAAATGCACATAGGTTAATTTGCTTGCAAACCACCAAAATATTCTTATCACCCTCTCCCTTTAGGGCCACTCATACGCGTATTTACATGCCATGTAATCCAATGGGTCCCGTCTCAACTACAGGCACGTACATACCTGTAAAATATACTGATTTCAGATTTTGTTGTTTTTTGAAATAAAGAAATTCTTCATTTGTACAATTCCACAATTATGGCGGCTGCCCGACTTTTCCAAAATTTGGGGAATTTGGTAGCCAAAAGAAAATGTACACTATTGGGTCATACGAATACGGTAATTGTGATTTAATTTACATAATATTGTACCAACTAGATTTTACTCGTTTCAAGTATGCAGTTTAAAATTTTGAGTAAAAACAACTTTCAAATTTTATAGAGCTCCACTCTTCCCTTATGGTCAGCATCGACATCCTCATCTAGAAAATTTCATGTTAGTTCCGAGTCCAAAGCCAATGCTAAAACATCAGATAATGTGAGTACATGGTCACTTTCATAATTTATTTTTTTTATCTTTTTACCGAAATTGTTATTAATTTCATGAATATATGTTATGTAAATATTATATAATGAGAGTGTCCTTTTCTATACAGATTTCAAAAGAGTACCCTATTGTGGATCATACATTTGATGCTGTTGTTGTTGGAGCTGGGGGTGCCGGGTTACGAGCGGCTTTTGGTTTAGTTGAAGAGGGATTTAAGACGGCAGTCATCACAAAATTATTCCCTACAAGGTCTCATACAGTGGCTGCTCAAGGGGGTGTCAATGCAGCCTTGGGTAATATGGAGGATGATGACTGGAGGTGGCACATGTATGTAAGTATCGTACCTTTTTTATTTGCAAAAATTCAAAGATACATTGGATTTTATTTATTCACTGTCCAGAAATAAACTATTTATAAGGGACCATTCACAAAATACCTCGTTCAATGCTAATACGTTTTCCAAAATATCTTTCTAGGACACAGTCAAGGGGTCAGATTGGCTTGGTGATCAAGATGCCATTCATTATATGACAAAAGAAGCACCACAGGCTGTCGTCGAAATGGAAAATTATGGTGAGTACAATTCGGAATACAATTTAAAGTAAAAAAAATATGTAATGTATTCATAATTAACCTAATTGGAATGTTTGATTTGTAAAAGGAATGCCATTTAGTAGAACAGAAGATGGGAAAATTTATCAACGGGCTTTTGGTGGTCAATCATATAAATATGGTAAAGGAGGTCAAGCTCATCGATGTTGCTGTGTTGCTGATCGAACTGGTCATTCCTTACTTCATACCCTGTATGGTCAATCTTTGAAATATGACTGTGAGTATTTCATCGAATATTTTGCATTGGATCTTCTCATGGAAGGAGGAGAATGTGTAGGAGTTATAGCACTTTGCCTTGAAGATGGTTCAATTCATCGGTTCCGTGCTAAAAATACTGTACTAGCAACAGGAGGGTGAGTAATTTAATTAGTCAAAAATCGTCAAAGTTTCATGGTAGTAACAGTATAGTATAATCACCATTAAAAATTGAACATTTGTAGTTATGGCCGAGCATACTTTTCCTGTACCTCAGCTCATACATGTACTGGAGATGGAACCGCAATGACTGCAAGAGCTGGTCTTCCAAATGAAGATTTAGAATTTGTCCAGTTTCATCCTACAGGTAAATTTTTTTTTTCAGACTAATTTTTGTGGCATTTCAGTATGAAAATTAATAAAATTAAATGTATCTTAATTTTCAGGAATTTATGGGGCTGGATGTCTCATCACAGAAGGTTGTAGAGGAGAGGGTGGTTTCCTTATTAATTCTGAAGGAGAGCGATTTATGGAAAGATATGCCCCTGTTGCAAAAGATCTTGCATCTCGTGACGTTGTCAGCCGTTCAATGACGATAGAAATTAGGGAAGGTCGTGGATGTGGACCTGACAAGGATCATGTATATCTTCAACTTCATCATTTACCCCCAGAGCAACTTCATGCAAGGTAAAATAATTACGTCTCTCTCTGTTTATAAAAATAAAAAATACATTTTATATATTGACAAAATACTATGCACAGACAACTATTTCAAAGTTAATTTCATAAATGTGTGTTTTTTAGGTTGCCTGGCATTTCTGAGACTGCCATGATTTTTGCAGGAGTTGATGTAACTAGAGAACCCATCCCAGTCCTACCTACTGTACACTACAATATGGGTGGTGTCCCAACTAATTTCAAAGGACAAGTCATTACGCACACCGAAAAAGGTGGTGACAAAATTGTACCAGGATTGTATGCTTGTGGAGAAGCAGGTGAGATATCTTGATTATATATTTCGATTATAAATAAAAATGTTTTAAAGTGTTATACAATACAAACTACAACTGAGAATATGAAGTCTTGTTTTTTGAAGCCTTCCGATGTATTTTTTCTTTAAAATTGTGGAAAGAAATTAATGTTTTTATTTTCAATGATATAGCTTGTGCATCCGTTCATGGGGCAAATCGCTTAGGAGCAAATTCACTTTTGGATATTATTGTTTTCGGTCGTGCATGTGCCAAGACGATTGCTGCAGAAAATAAACCTGGTGATAGTATTCGTTCATTGTCAAGTAATGCTGGATCTGCATCTATAGCCAATTTAGACAAGGTTCGTTATGCCAAGGGTCAAATTCCAACGGCTGACTTGCGAATGAAAATGCAAAAGACGATGCAAACACATGCCGCTGTTTTCCGAACTGGAGAAGTACTGAAAGAAGGAGTTTCAAAAATGGACAGCGTTTACAAAGAACTGAACGATCTTAAGGTGAGATGTCATAAATATATAAAAATATTAGAATGGTCATTTATAATGTTTCATTTGAGCAAAGTAATTCATGATTTTTTTTAAATGATTGACTAGCTCTTTGACCGTGGACTGGTGTGGAATACAGACTTGGTTGAAGCACTTGAATTACAAAATTTAATGATCAACGCAGTGCAAACAATGCATGGAGCAGAAGCCAGGAAGGAATCAAGAGGAGCTCATGCTCGGGAAGATTTTAAGGACCGGATGGATGAATATGACTACACGTAAATTTCTCAAATTTTATTTTAAAAGAAATTTCAAGCAATTGCGACTTCATGAAAAGTCAGTAAAGCTGTCATGAATAAAAATTACATTTTAACCTTCATTTATATTTATGCAGGAAACCAATTAAGGATCAACAACGTAAACCAATAGAACAACATTGGAGAAAGCACACCCTCGCCTACATTGAGCCCGACACAGGCAAAGTTTCACTGACCTACCGTCCTGTTATTGATAAAACATTAGATGAACAGGAATGTGCAACAGTGCCACCAGCCATTCGGTCGTATTAGAATTTTATCTTTACTAGAATTGTTTTCTAAAGGTAGAAGGAGATAGTCATTGAAGGCATGTCAATTTGTTTGTTACACCATGCAGATTTTTAGTAATAATTTGAGAAAATATATATTTAGTAGAACCCAATAAATGTGCATTTCAAGTGTATCCATACAGCAGAATGGTACTTTGTGACGGCCGTCTGTAGTACAGACTCTGTACAAGAGTATGAAAGTAAGTGGCTCATTATAATTATGTAATTAAATTTGTTTGTTCACATGAAAACAAGTCAAGACTTATAGAAAATCATCTGAAGGTCTCTAAAAATAACCCTTTTGTTTTAATGTAACTTGAACAGAAGGTAATTTGTTGTCAACTGGTTACCTGCATATTTCCGTCATGGACGGTTTATTAAATTATTAAGTTATTGGCTGTATTATCAACAAGTTGAATTGATTGATTTTTCACTTGTTAAGTAATTTGTAACTCTACAGTAAGTGTACAAGAAGGTATCAAAAATGTTGATTAATTTCAGCCTTATTTTCCTGTTGAATGAGTATTAAGAAAAATAAATAGCATACAAAGTATATTTAAAAAATCGCAAAATATTACGTCTATCATTTATGGTTATGTAACTATACATTGTAATTATAATGAAAACTGAATTAAAGTTAGCTAAATCATGTAGCTAAATACAAAACTTTGCACATGAAACCCTCTTCTTTAATGTCATTATATGTCGTGAAAGATTTTCTTCTGCTCAAATTAACAAGCCATAATCAAAGTCATTCAGTGTGGAAAACTTATGAAACATTGTGACACTATTGTCCTTCTCAGCATGTTGAAGAAAACTGGACAATGCATACGGATATACTTTTAGAATTATGAACGATATGAGAGAACTTTTCAAGATGAATTAAAATATTTGAATTAAAATAATGTGTTGATATATGCTACAATTACGACCTACATGACACAAGCTAAAATAATTAAAATCACGACCAAATATGTTTGAAAAGTAAAAGTGGAAAATTTTAATTTTTTTTTTTTTTATAAATTGTACTGTCTCACATACAGAAAAATTTTCTGAAAGCAACAACCATACAGAAAAATTCCATGTTCATTCAAAAATATCGTAACCTTACAGGATATACTTATTATACTTAGGCGAAAAATAAGGAATTTTAAATAATACTAATTACATTAGGATCATATTTATGAAATTTTTCAAAAAAAAGTGCTGCAGCAGATTGGGAATTGTATGTGTGTGAAAAGCAATAATTTTTTGTCTCCTTCTGCCAAGAATCAATTTAATTTTCTAATAAATCAGCAGAAGTTCCTGCACTTCCTCCTGGTCCTCCAGCTGCGTCTGGATCTTCATCATTGTAAATATTTTCGGCCATTTGCCATACCTGCATAATATTATCTTCAGAAACAGAGCAAATAACCCATGGTTCATTTGGATTCCAAGAGAAATCAGAAATTTTGGCTGTGTGTCCGCCATGGATAAACAAAAGTTCAGGTGGTCCATCCTCAGAATCTTCAGGACTTTGTTCTTCTCCAATCTTCGACAAATCCCAGACGTGCAATCGACGATCAGTTCCCGATGATGCCAAAATAGTCTCATTATGAGGTGACCATTGGACTTGGAAAATTTCATCTTTGTGAGACTCGAAAGAATGTAATTTGAGTTTCAAGTTTCTCAAGTCCCAAAGTGCGACAGTCTGTTCAAAAAAATTTAGACAGTAGAGTAAACTTATTGTATACATACTTGATATACAATTACTTGGTAATTTAAAACTACCTTATCAGCACTGCCAGTAGCCAAGATGAATTCCGAGTAAGGGTTGAATGAGAGACAATTAACTTCAGCTGTATGAGCATCAACCGTATGACTCGGCTTCTAATTTCAAAAAGCACATTGCTTAAAATGTTAAGGGACTTTATGGCTACGAAGTATAGTTCGTAGCCATAATTAAATTACTACAACATAAAATGACAACTCAATTAATATGAATGTATGTACCTGGTTGTTATTTGACCGAGTATCCCAAACCATTAATTTCTGCAAAAAAAGTATTTAGATATTAAATACGGTGAAAAAAATTTCTACAATATAATTGTAAAAAACAATCAATTTTTTTGATCATACCTGATCATCTGCAACAGAGCCAAAGAGACTCTCGTGCAACAAGTGCCATGCGACATCCTCAACAACAGCAGTGTGACCGGTGAAAATGGTTTTAGCGTCGATAATACGATCCCGTCCTTGTGCAGTAGGGGTAGTGTTAATGTCCCACAAACAGATAGTGTGATCATCTGAGGCAGACAGCAAGTGACCATTCAAATTTGGGTTCCAAGATAATCCATATCTGTGTAAAAATAAAAAAGGGTAAATAAATTAAAAATTATTATTGTTAATTTTATTTTTGGCTACTCCACAATAACACTACATATGAAACAGACAGACAAGAGGAAAATATCACATTAACTTTATTCTTACCCTTCTTTTTGGTGTCCTCGGAGTCGTAAGTCAGGATGACACTCGCCACTTGGGTCAGGTTTAGAAGGATGTTTCGTGTAGTCAAAGACAAGAACATCAGAGGAGGGTGTTTTAGTAGCAATTATGCAGGGATTTTGTGGCATGTAACGAGCCCGATTCACTTCACCTAAAAAGTTAATTTAAAATTTAAAATCTATACTATGCACGAGTACATGTTATCTACATTTTTTTCTTTGTTAAAATTTAAATATTAAAATACCTTCATGGTTTATCTTGATTTCGATTTCAATTTTCCCAGAGACAGAGCCAAATCCACCAAAGTCACCTTTCTCACTTTCATAATGAGTTGCATCATAGGTAGCATCTTCATTTGGTAACTGAACGGAAGCAATCAATAAATGATTTTGCTCATCAGAAGTATGAGTTCCCAATATGAGTCGATGAATTGAAAAATCCTTGCCTTCCGGTCTAAAATACAGAAAAAATGTATTTAAATAAATTAGTTTTGATTCAATATATTTTTGCAAGACAGATAAAATTATTATGATCCAAAATTAAATTACCTAGTAACATCAGGGAGCCATTGTGCGGTCAATGATGGCCATTCAAGGGCATGGGTCATAACCAAGTCGTACAAAAACGGCGTGTTTTTCTTCCAAATTTTGTACTCTTCATTGATAACTCTTTCTTCCACAGCTTCATCATACATCGGAACTACAGACACAAAAGATGTATTTTTAATCATCATTATATGCAGCGATAATATGTACTTTGTGTGTGAAATAATCTACATGACATGTACATATGCATAGAGCTCAAAGGCCGGCTATACAAATGTGCATTTTGGCTCCCAATTAATCATGTCACAATTAAATAACAGCTATTATTTGTATATGAGAAGGCATACTTGAGTAACTATGAAAAATAAATAAAGTACATGAAAAGAAATGAGATTTTACATTACAATCTAGTCACAATAAAAATGTCATTTGTTTGACATGGCCGGGAAGACTTTGCCCCCTCATACCACCTTCAAAACTCTTGGTGAATATATTTTCTTACCGTCTTTATCGCCCATGATGGTGATGAATGCAATCAAGTCAACAGATTAAAAGTGGACACCACCAAAACACCGAAATTTCAATTATTTTAACTCCGATTCTTGTCTTGTCCAAAGCCGAGAAACAAAAGAGATAGACGCTAAAGGCGCTAAAGTTTGAGCGCAATGTTCAAACCCCCAATTGAGATTTGAGACCTTTGAAGAATTTGCATATTAGACAAATATTATTGCTCAGTAGAGCTCTCACGTGTTTTCAGATTTTATTTTTCTAAAATGGCAACATTATTATCTTTTTGTACAAGACAGAGTAGTAGGAGACTGGCAAGTCCAATTAAGAGTTTTAGTCCCTCTTCGTGTTTGTTTTCGTCCTCGTCGTCTAGTCAAGATGACCACAAATATGTGATAAAGTCGGATCATAAGGGAGTGGAAACAATTGTTGGAATCACACTCCCTGAATTAGTATGGTCTAACTGGGATCAAAAGCATAATTTAGAAAAATGGGAAAATTCCCCTGCCTTCGTAAGGATGCATTTTTATTATTACTTTCCTTCTCCCTTAATTCGTATTTCATGTAAATATTTCAAGGTTAAATATTAGGTACTTGAAGAATAACGCCTTTATTTTGTCATTGTAGGAATGTGGGCTCTCTGGGAAAATTTATACACATATGGAAGTATACAAATACAGTCGAGGATTTGCTGCTGCTTTACTACATGCTGGATTTCGTCGTGGTGATGTTGTGGCGATCATGTTACCCAATGTACCAGAGTATCCTATTGCTTTCCTGGGTATCTTGGAAGCTGGTCTTGTGGCGTCAACAGCCAATCCAGGCTATACAGAACGTAAACATAATGACAATGTTTTTTTTTGAATATTATAAGACTTTGTTGTATTCATGTATACGAATCATAGGGCCAAACTTTTGTGCTTTCACCATGTAGATGAGTTAAAAACTCAAATGGATATCTGTAAAGCAACTTGCATTGTGACTCTACCACAATTTGCTTCAGTAGCTCTCAAACTCAAAAGTTCTTCAAAATATCTAAAGGGAGTGGTCGTCATTGGAGATGAAGTACCGGAAGGTACTCATTCTTTTTCACAAATGATCAAAACCTCCTCCGATGGAGTTAACCTGCTCAAAGGTTCTCAAATTGATACCACTGATGCTACAGCTGTCATTCCATTTAGGTACAATATTTTTGTCATTCATTGTATCTTCATATCCAAGTATCTTGTCATTTTAAAAGACAAACCACATGTTTCATTTTTCAGCTCTGGCACTACAGGTCCTCCAAAGGGTGTCATTTTGACGCACTCAAATTTGGCCACAAATTTACTCCAACAAGTTTGTCCAACATTAACAGCTCTTCACCGTTTTGACGTGACTCTAGAACAAGATCGACTCCTTGGTATTCTACCCTTTTATCATATATTTGGAATGAACGTCGTTATGACTTCTACTTTGTTCATGGGCTGTCATTGCGTTTGTCTGCCCAAATTTGAGCCTTCTAGTTTCGTGAGAGTATTTAGGTGAGATTCTGTCACATATTGATTATTTGCGAATTATTTTGTTTCAATCAATTTACGCGTAATCACTTTTGGTGTATTTTGAGTGTGTTACTGTATCGTGTCGTTTCTCTTGTATTTTTTCCTTTTATGAATTCTGACCATGACGGATGGTGTAACTGAAAAAATTACTGATATTTCTTATGTCTTGTATTTTGCAGAAATCACAGGGTAATACGAATGTCTATTTTAAAATTTATGGATAAAACAGAATAAATTTTATACATATTTTTATCTATTTATCTTTCAGCCAACAGTGACACATTTAGTGACGCCACTTTTAAATTTTATGGTGGGCAGTAGAGAATTTGGAAAAACAGAATTAGAGTCCGTGAGGACTGTTATCGCTGGAGCTGCTCCTATCGGTCCTCACATTATAAATAGTCTTCTAACTAAGGCAGAGAAATATTTTCACTTCCAAGAAGGATACGGTAAGTCCTCTCACTAAGGATTCAATAAAATATAAATGAAAATACAAGCCATTGTTCACCAATTTAAATCATTTAAATTAATAATTGAATTGCGTATGTTAATGGAAGGTATGAGCGAACTATCACCAGTGAGCCACATGCTTCCGTACGTACTCTATTTTATATAAACTACTACTCTTCAAACATACACAAATGCGCAAAAGGTAATTAGCAATTCTATGGCTTTTTCCAGGTGAGTCTTAGTAAACTCAATGGACTCACCTGGAAAATGCCATTGAGTTGCTAATTACCTTTTGCGCATTTGTTTATGTTTGAAGAGTATATTGTATACATCACATTCTATTGAGTGGTTTTTATGATTAACAGATTTGTAAAAATAAATAATTGATCATTTAAAATTTCAGTCCGTCATCAAAAAATGTAAAGATTGGCTCTTGTGGTACCCTCTTACCATCAACCTTGGGAAAAATTGTCGACGTTGCAACCGGTGAAATATTGGGACCAAATCAAAATGGCGAGGTTTGCATCAAGTGAGTAACAGTTTCAGCACTGATGTCATCACTTATGCTGTGACAAGGAATACAAAAATTATTCTAACTTAAATTCTACTATGAATTTTTTAAATAATTTTCAGAGGTCCTCAAGTAATGAAAGGTTATTTTGAGAACGACAAAGCTACAAATGAAACAATCGATTCTGAAGGATGGCTTCACACTGGTGATATTGGCTATTATGATGAAGAAAGATTTTTTTATCTGGTTGATCGGCTCAAAGAATTAATTAAAGTGAAGGGTCTCCAAGTTGCACCCTCAGAGTTGGAAGATTTACTTCGAACACTCCCAGGTGTAGGCGATTGTGCAGTTATTGGTATTCCGAGTGAGTCTAGTGGTGAGTTGCCTAGAGCATATATTGTCAAAAGTGATGAGAAACTGTCGACCGATGATGTTCACAACTTTGTCAAGGATAAATTAATGAAGTATAAGCATTTTGCTGGAGGAATTGAATTTGTTAGTGCCATACCAAAGGCACCGAGTGGAAAAATATTGAGACGTGAGTTGAAAGCTTCCTATTTGGAAAAGAAGAAGGGTACATAATTATGCCAATGTTATTTTTTGTCTGTCGTTTTTGTGAGAGATTTTGATAATCTAGTTTTTCTTTTGGACAAAAAAAATGCTCTCTCAAAGTACATGTTATCCGTTATGTACATGTTACTGTTATCCATTAATATTTTTAAAATTATGGTGTGGTGCATTTACTTACAATTAGCAATTAGGAAACTACTAATTTTTGTTTTTGGTCTAATCAATGATGGTTACTAGAAACGACATATATTAGAATGTAGATATTACGTAAAAATAATTACGCAATTAGCTCAAACGAATGGTACACCTCGGTCTAAAAGTACAAGTCGCATTTACTGTATAACGATTTTTTCGTAACAGGGTATAAATACGTATATACGTTCATCTACTTACTACGTTAGTAAAGTTTTGAAAATGAAATATTGTTTAAATACTTATTAATTAATAGTATTAATTAAGCATAAGTAATAACATTAGTCATTGCTTAACGTAAAAATTTTTTTTGTCATTTATAATTGTCCTCGTTTGATGAATATTTTGACAAAACCATTGTATACGTATTATTCTGTATTATGTAAAATATAAAAAAAGGTGCAATAAAGACACATGTGATAACTTGAACAAAGATGTGATCACACGGAGGATATCATTTTTAGTGTAGTGATTTGTTCGAATGTCGCTCCAAATCAATTTCTCTGAATCAAACTGTTTACATTTCGATAATAATTAAAAAATTAAAATTAAATAAATGATTCACACATGGTCATTACAAATTGTGTTGCGAACAGAAAATAACTTTATACATTCAGCTATCTTACACAAATAAGGGAAATGACTCCAGTAGTTTCATGTGGAAGGCAACAAAGATTTCTTCGCATGATGTAAAATCAAATTCTTTATTGTTATAAAAATGTTCATATGTACAAATTGCAATGACTTTTAAAGAGTCTTAAACATGATCTACAACTTTTAAAATATTTAATAACTTGGAATATAAACTACAGAGAATTTTCATGTTCAATTTGAAGTTTATTTATGTTCGTCCTCCAAGTTTTCTGGTCTGGGATTTTCAGACTTTTTGTCATGGGATAGTTGAGCCCTTGATGAGTTTTGAGTTGACAAGCTAGTGGGTGTCGGAGTACTGGAGAGTTCTCCAGGCCAGTCAGGCACCACACTAAGGGCAATACAAAGCTGAGCAAAGTAGTACGTTGACATTATTAAAGCCTAAAAATAATAGTTAATTTTTTTATAAGACAAACATTTAAAATAAATTGTAATGTGAAACTGTCGACTCTGACAATTTCGTGAAATATTATTCAACCTGAGCACAGGGAATTTTGACAATAAAATCATGAATGGCCAGCAAAGTGTCTGACGTTGCAAAGGCTAGTCCGCCAATTAAAGAACAAACCTTTGACCATGTCCGAGACTAAAATAAATTTTATAAATAAATAGGTACGACTAAAAAATTATTTCTCAGCCAAAATTTACTTTAAGGGAGTCATTCCGAGATCGAACAACGGCTCGCCAAACCATCGTCGTCAAAAGTAGTGAATAGATTGGGGCTCCGATGCGAAGATGTAAGACATGATTTTTAAGATTTGGAATCAGAAAAAAGAGGACTACAGATACAAAAAAATATGTCATTACTTACAAAGATCATTTGCAAATACACAAAAAAATGAAATCACCAAGTCCATTGAATCCATAAATACTTGCTCCTATTAGCCAACTAGCATGTTCCCAATCAAATCCAAAGGCAGAGATGTAAAATGTCTAAAAAGATTTTTTACGAATTAATTTTGTAGACTTTTCTACTAGAAAATATTCAGCAAAATAAACCTGAGCTATTGCAAAGCTACTCATTCCAAAAGCAAAATAGTGGTGCCAAATTAGAAATGCATCTCCAATACAGGAAAATATTAACCCAGCCAAAATTCGTCGAGAAAATGCATGTCTGAATTTTAAGAAAAGATTTGTTACTTTTTTAAAAGAACAATTAAATATTTACTGTAACATGGATAATTGGCCAGTAAACTTGTGGAAATATTTTTGAGGGAGAAAGTTATGAGGAAAGAATCTACCAACTGACACCTTAGAAATATTGAAAATTCCCGCTCCAGACACTGATTAAAACGAATGATAAATTAAATTGGGGCTCACCGTTCATGCCAACTGATGCCTTGTAGACAAACAAAGGCGGCCAGTGAGACAATGGGTAGACACTTGAGAATTAGTGAACCACATGACGGTTGTTCTGTCGAGATGAAAAAGACAAAGTAGAGACCAGTACATTTGAAAAATGGCAGCAGTTTTGCTCCATTTGTCTTTATATGCTCCCTCAGAGTTTTCACTCGGTCAGCCCTTAGAATGTTCCTACTGACCCCTTCCATTTATTGTCAAGATAGATTCATGGAACAAAATAATTTTAGTTTTCAGATTCCTCACAGACTCTCATAGTGACCTATAAATTAACCTGCTATACCATTTATTTTGAGTCTCAGATTCTGCCAGCCCACCATTACTTACTAGAGATCAAAATTGCATCTTTGTTCCTCTGGAAAACTAAGAAAATTTTCATGTATAGCTTAGTTTTCATGACAACGTACTGACACGGAAGGAAGTGAGACCCTCTTGGGGAAACAAGGGGCGGGGTGTATAGCCTATACAGTATACAGTAATGGCCTTTGGTGAGACCATTTTTATGAGTTAGGTAGTTTAATGATTTCGAAGGAAAAAATGACAGCAAATAAAAACTGTAGACAATAACTGATTTCATATCTAAATTTATCATTTAAAAATTTCTTTCAGTCTTCAGATACAGCCATGAAAATTTTCTGAAGGGCACAAGTAATGAACCCTGAAAAATTATTTGAATTAAAAACAATTAAGCTCCAAATAATCTCTTCCATTATATTTAACTTTAACAATGATTAAATATTAACCCATAATTTTAGTCATCCATCCGGGAGAGTCTCGACTAATGAAGAGAACGTAGATTGGCCAGCCAGTCAAGGTCATGACCACAGCCAGACTTACTTCAATGGGCCGTACATAAATTGGCAAAATTATTGAGAATATTGTGGCCACTAAATACAAAATGGGGTGAAAGAGTGAGACCTACAATGGACACGAAAAATTAAATTAATTCAAATAATGTACAACAAATGAATTAATAATTAAAATTTTACTCTAATTGGACGTTCTAATTTGGGATACTTTTGTCTCATTTGAAGCATTCCCAAAATGACTCCGAGATTGGCCAGACTGTAGACGTACGATGAAATGTTGATCAGAACAAAAATATCTGACGTTGTTAAATAAACGAGGGAAGCTATGCCCTGTAATTATTCAGTAAAACCAATTTTAAATTGTGTAATTATAAATTAAGCAATTTATAATGTTAACCTTACCAAGAAAATTAAAGCCAAGGTTGGAGTGCGATTAGAAATTGTTATATGGGACAAAAAATTGGGACAGTGTCATTCCCGGGCCGCAGCAAAAATCAATCTGGATTAAATTAATTAAACTTAATTAATTTGAAAATAATTGCAATTAAAATATGCATTACCTTGAAGAGTACATTATGTTAATTGTAAGGGAGCCAACAATTGAAATTGACACGAAAAGGGGCATTATCCCTCCAAACATCCCAAACAATTTTTGAGCAAATGTCTATTAAAAACAAAGTTGAAGACTTTAAGGTTGTGCTGAATTATTTAAATAACTTTAATTAAAAATAAACTAACCACTGCAATCGCACCAGACACCCGAATCTCTTCCGGTGTGATGACTGTAAAA